>JANHFQ010002773.1:165476-177445 GCA_032468035.1 Aparallactus werneri
TCTCCAGCCAATAGAGGCAAGGAATGCAAATCAGGCATGTCAGTATTTGAAAACAGGCGACAGTTGGGAGATAAGGAAGGAGGGAGGGAGGAGGAAGGGAGGAAGATGGAGGGGAAGAGAACCGAAGGAGGAAGGAAAGAGGGAGGGAGGAAGATTGCATTCCCATAAATAAATACCCAGATAAGACCGGGTGAGTGGCTAGTAAGTACATAATCAGCAACCAAGATAAAATGGGATGCCTCTTGAATGGTGGCTGGTCCATTGCTTAAGATCTGGATCTTGCAGCCTGCATGCATTAAGTGTGGTTCTACTCCCATGTGTTCCCACCAAAGCCTTAAAAGCATGCAGCCTTCTGCCTGAGCAGCAAAGCCGCTCCTTTGTTCTCAAAGCCGGTTTAACTGTCTCAAGGCTTTCCCAGAGATCTGAAGTCCTGCTTTATTCTTTCTCATACCCCACCCCACCCCTCATCCCCAGCTTCGTACATTGGAGGTTAAGAAGTATGCTACACTATTCAATAAATCCCTTGGCACAGTGTATGACAAAACAAGAAAATGTAATTCAGATTAAAGTCACCCTCTGGCTAAAGCGATAGTTTATTAAGTAAACAGCAAGGCTGTCAATCAAGTCTGCTGGCAGTGATCCTTTGACATTAATCTTTGTTGATGTGATTTAAGGTACACCTGGGCCTTTGTAGAGTATCTCCCATAATTTCTTTCCCATCTCTTTGGATCAAGCTGCTGTGCTTGGCGGGACTGACAAATTCCCCAAGTAATCCCTCAAAAGATTGAAGGAATGCTCCAAGTGCTCCATTAAATTTATTTTCTGTGCTTTAAGAGACCCAAAACTGTGTCCAATAAATAAGTGTTCCCTGTGATTTATTGAAACACTGGTCTGATTTAAAGTTATGGAGCTGGAGGGGGGCAGAATGTCACCCTTGGGAGTTGAGAGACCAGCATTAGAAGTGAGTCCAGATGTGCTATTTCTGCACGGGGTGGGGTGGGGAATGGGGTAGCAGGGTTGAGAGAGGGAGGGCAAGAGCTCCAATGCAAAAGAATTCCAAATGACAATGGAAGAACCTTGTTTCCAAAGTTTAATGTAAAAGCTCCCCAGTTGTGTTTTTTGTTCTGGGAAAAATTTATTGTCGTACTAGTTACTGGGGGAATTATCAAATGCCCCTGTTCTGAAGTTTGCCTTTGCACCACTCTTTTGATAAATATGATACTTAGAAATATGCCTCCCTAAAGACAGAAAAGCCATTGAGTTAAAATGAAGGAATCTTTCAGCAAACTCACAGGAATCAAAGCCAGAACGAAATCTGTTAAAAAAAAGAGGGGGTGGAGGGAGATTAAAAAGAGATGGGGGAGGGAGCCTTTGCTCTCAAACATTTGAGGAGAAGACAGAGATGAAGGACTGTCCTTTCTACACTATTTTTATCTCCAGAGTTAAAAGTGAAGATTTATTTTTAAAAGGGCCTCTGTGTTTGGCTTTTGAACAGATGGAATCTGTTCCTGACTGGTTTTCTGAATACAGTACCAGGAACTCATCAAATTTGCTTCTCTCTTTTCCCCACTCTCCCAGCACTGGGAAGGGGTGATTTGTCTCTCTTTTACTGCATACTATTCTTTAAAGATCCGTAGTGCTATATATTGCTTTTTCTCTTCTTCAAATATCCTTCTTCTTTTCCTCCTATTCCTTCTTCTTTTCTTTGGAGGAGGGGAAGTACTAATAATAATTTTCTCCCACCTCCAACATAAATGTATTATAAATTCATAATAAGACTATTATGTAAATTAGGCTGACTGGACAAAAATCATCACATATACTTTGTGATTGAATAGGAGTCCCCGTTCACAATTAGACATTCTATTCTGTACACTGGGTTGCACAACGGTCTTCCCAATATAAGTACCCTTCAGTCATGTAGACTTCAGCTCCCAGAATTCTCAACAGGTCCATGTTGGCTAGAGAATCCTGGAAATTGAATCCATGATTGGAAGAGATCAAGGTTAAGGAAGTCTGCTCTATGTCAAACAAAAACCCACATACCTTCAAATAGAAATGTAAACCACATCGTAGCATCAGTTTATTGCTGCTAAAACAGGACATCCATGAAAGTATGTAGAAAGATATGTTGTTATGGCCTGAAGGGAAGTGAGCAGAAACGGAGCCAGATCTGTTTCACTCCAGAAAGCATTCTTCAATACCTCACAGAATCAGGCTCTGTCACTCACACTTATCTTCTATGCTTCTAATGGTACTGCAACCCAGAATTGGATGAGAAAAAGATTACTCAAGAGCAACATGTTGACTACTAATATCCACTCTTCATATTCCCCCTTCTTTCAACCTTGAACAGATGAAAAATGACAATCACCCTGTACTTTGGCAACCTGACATTCTCAGTCAAGGTTTATCCCATGATTCTGAAATCTAAGTGTGCCTTGGATTGTGCTTTGCATTTCACGTGTCCATAGTTTTATGCATGTATACCAACCAATCTACAATCAGAGGGAATTTACCTCCTATACATAGTCCTTGACTTACAACCACAATTGAGCCCAAAATTTATGTTGCTAAGTGATTCAATTGTTTGTGAATTTTGCCCCATTTTATAACTTTTCTTGTCACTGTTGTTAAGTGAATCACTGCAATTGTTAAGTTAGTAACACAACTGTTGAGTGAATCTGGCTTCCCCTTTGACTTTGCTTGTCAAAAGTTTGCAAAAGGTAAATCACATGACCCCAAAACACTGCAACCTTCACAGATAGGGTCAATTGTCAAGCATCTGAATTTTGATCACATGACCAAGGGGATACTGCAATGGTTATAAGTGTGAACAAAAGTCATAAGTCACTTTTTTCAGCACTGTTATAACTTTGAACAGTCACTTCTGTCCCTTTCAGCCACAGTTTTTCTGGAAGTACCTTTGTGCATTGCACATCTGCAGACACCTCTTCCAGCTATAAGAACTGGTGGATAAGATCTTAAAGAAACAGGCAGCACTTTGATGAGTAGAATCACATTACTTCCATAGCATGAAGCACCACATTGTAGCAAAGCAAAGCTATCTTATATGGACCTGCTTATCACTTATTTGGTGGGGATGGAATAAATCATACTATTATATCTTTTTGCACCCAGAAGGTATAAAAATGGGCCTTCTTGAGATTCTCAGAATATCAGGGGATGGCAGAAATAGCTGAGTCTACCTAGCCTGAGGCTGTGTTTCCATACTTGATGTTCTCCTTTGTCTTATAAACAGCAACTATCCCAGAAAAAGAGAATAGGACTTACTTGTGTAATGACTGGTGTTAAGGAACAATTTCCCCATCTCCACCAGCTTGCATTCTGAAACAGATGAGAATAAACTGAACCAACTTTATCCTGAGCTTATGGATTGGCTTTGATGACAAAGCAGGTCTCCCTCCTTATGTGCAGACCATAGTCTTGCCTCCTGCATTGTCTCAATGAGCTTGGATGAAGATAAAAGGAAACTGTCTCTTGCAGCACCTGTATTTGCACTGCTCATTCTTCAGTTTAATGTAATAAAATCATTTAATACTGTCATTTTTTTTTGCTGGCAAGGACTGTGTTTATGCTGAGTGATACAGAATGAGGCTGACTGACAGTCGCCTGATTAAAACCATAAATTAAAACTGATTTTAACAGGAAGCAACAAGTAAATCAAGTTTGAAGCTTGGGTTTTGGTGTTTGTGGGCCAGCTGTACTTAAGAAACTGCTGATGGGCACACCATTCCTCAGAAGTGCTGCCAAGTTACTGAGAGCTGTTCCACTAGTACATAAGCTTAAAAACCAGAAGAGAAGGGGACCAAATACAAGATTTCTCTTGAAACCTCAGCACTTCCAAGCCCTTGGGGCTAAGTAATAAATACTGTGAGAACAGCCCATGGGTGCAGCATCTCAAGACAAGATCAAGAGAAACAGAACAAATGAGGACTTGAACTTCTTTTATATACAGTGGAACCTTGGTTCACAACTACAATTTGTTCCATAGCTTTGGTTGTGAACCGAATTCATTATGAACTGAAACAAATTTTCCCTTTGGGTTGTATGGAAATACGATCGATCCATTCCAGACCCCTTATGAACTCTATTGGTTTTTTTTTTAAGATTTTGAAGCACACAAATACGGTACTGTAGTTAAATATGCCACAGAATGCACAGTGTATCAGTAAAATCCTTTAATACAAACACTGAAAAAACCATGAACAACAGAGAAAACTTTAGTCGGTCAATTCTGAGTGAGAGAAAAGTTGCTGTTTTGTGGGAGAGTCTGCCTCCGCGATGGAAGCTCTCCTTCAGGTGTTTTTTCTCTTGAGATTTCTTTGTCCTCAGGAAGTTTGGTTGTGAACCGGGGATTTGTTTGTGAACCGAGTCGAACATTTGGCTAATTTTTTGGTTGTGAACTGAATTGGTTGTGAACAGAAGCGTTTTTGAACCAAAGTTCCACTGCACCAATTTCAAGACAAGGCTCTATTGATCTCTGCATCTCAACTTTGATTTTATAATCAGGTTTCATTTTTCAGCAGTGCAATGTTTAGAACACCTTTTCAGAAATACTTTCTTTGGAGGAAGATGTCTAACAGGTTCAATTGGTGTTAGGTTTGAATTTGCACATGCCATTGTCCCAGAGGAATTATTTATACACTTAAATCCTGGTAAAATACATCTTATATTTTGCCATTCCATGGGAAGTTGAATAAAAGGTAGGACTTTTTCAATGTTGATGTAAAACATTTATCTGAAGATGAGGTTTGGACAGGCCAACAGCAAGAAAGGGAATAATAAAGGAAGGCAGACCAGCAGGAATAACAGCAGCAACTGTGGGAAGATGCTGGGAAGATCAGTGGGTGGTCTGGCGAGAAGATCCTGGGGAGATAGTGGAATACAACTGACCTTGTTGTGCCTAATTTAGATAACATTTTACAACAGTTCTGTTTTCAGAAGCAGAGGCTAAAACAAACAAAATTAGCTCAAAATGCAATTGCTGCAAAGAATGGGTAAGAAAGCATCATTGAGTTCAACAAGATTGAAGGCAGACATGAAGAATCAGACTATGTCATTCCTTAAATGGATCAGGATTACAAGAAATGACATGGTTAGAGGCAATCCCAACAACTCCTGCTCTAGCAGCTCAATATGAATATGATTGGGAAAGAAATGGAAAGTGTTGGGTCTACTGGACTAGAAGAAGAAATCTGAGTGACCTCTGCTCCTTCCAGTATTGCTAAACTTCAATTGCCAGGAGCCCATTAGCATGGCCAGGGGAGCATTCTGAGACTGGTAATTTAGCAACATCTGGAAAGCTACATATTCTATGCTCTCATCTAAGCTTTCTCTTAGAGTTTCTAATGGAGAAAATGAAGTGTAGACTAGAACTCAGGGAAGATTTTTAAAATTCAGCAGATGGAAATGTCAGCGTTGACAGAATAGAAAAATTACCTCTTGGTTGTGAGGATGGCCAGCTTTGAGTTTACTTTTGTGCTGGTTCATTGGCCAAAGAAGCCAATCACCTTTAAATATAATCTGTACACAGAAACATTTGTATTAAGAGCATAAAAGCAGCAACAAGGCACAGTAAATCACCAGCTAAGGGTCAGGTCTATCTAGAAAAAAAGTAACACCTTCTCTATATTAGCTTGAAAATTTATGCTCCTCTGCACAGATCAGCTTATATGTAATCCACCTTAGACAGAACTGGCTGCATAAATAGCACTTAGAGTGGGAGTAAATTTCAATTATATCCATTTGGAAATGCACTTACACTGCGTATTTTTGATATATTATCAGATTAGATGAAATATTAATTAAAATTAATCAACCACAGACTCAGGGACCCTGTGGGAAGAAGGAACTATAAATACACAGCTTTTAACAGAGAAAGGAACAATTTCTTTGCTTCTATTTGGCTAATTAATTATTGAACTGTTTCTTTGAGTGGGGAAAGATAAGGGAGTCTGGATAGCTCAGATGTTGAGATTTGTCTGCCATAGAATAATTCAGTCATGGCTCTGTGTCTGTGCACATTTTTGGCAAAAACAAGGGACGTCTTTGAGTCTGAAGTCAATTGCCTTAGGTTTCAGTAGGTTTTCCCTTGCAAAAAGAGCCTTCTGCTCTTTTTCTATACTATTCTCAAGATGCTGGAGAATTCCTTTTCCATTTCTCTAGATGAGTGGTGCTTTTGTGCATTTCTGATAGTTTAAAGATATTCCTGCTGATGATGAGGGTTTTATTTTTCACTTAAACCATTTTCCATTGCTCTGAAGCCTCCTTGTCTATAGACCATTCTTGATCTGAAGTTATCTTGTGGTGTTTTTCTAAGGGATTTATTTATTTTTTCTTCTTTCTTTTTCTCCCTAGCATTTTCTTAGTAGTGGAAAGTCTGCTTGTTTTCAGATCAGCTGAAGGTTGATGCATTGGTTGTGATAGGAATTGCCCAAGCCAGAGGTTGTAGAGAGGGAAAGAGGGAGAAGGGAAGGGAGCGGGGGTGGGGAGAGAGAGAGAGAGAACTTTCATTCCTAAGGCAGGACTAAACTCAGTTTCCTAGTATCTAGACTGGTGCTTCAGTATTAGACTAAACTGGCTCTCTTCCTAGGGATATAACTAATGTGTGGGAAATCAAAGAGTCTGTAGACCTTTGGAAAACTCATTGCGTAGTAAAAGACAGAACATTTACACCAACACTTCAGATATCTTGTAACTTTAAGGAGAGCAAGAATAGCACAGGGCATCTATATGAATTCCACTGTGATTCTGATTCTTTGGGAGAGAAAAAATCAAAAGCTTTCAAGAAATTGAACTCATAGAAAGCAAAACTGGAAGGAGAAATGGTACATGTGCCTCTCAAACATAATGATGTACACAACACATGTTCCAAAATAAAAGTACTCATCTGGAGGTAGGAATGGATGAATTATATACATTTCAGCCTCTCTTGCTTTCCTTACTTTTATATTCATTTCATTTCTGCATCAGTCTGAAATTGCTTTTACAAAAAAATAGCATGCAAATTACCATATATTAATAGCGTTTTGTAATAGTTCTTGGTCTCCTTGTTCTTGGTCTTTCTGTCATTATTCCAAACCACAGTTAAAATCCATTCTCCTGACATTTTTATACAGACAGCCTGCATCCCAAGATAAAATTAGTATCATGAAAATCTAAGCACCGTACACCAGTCTGAAAATTAATTACAGTATTTTGTATGAAGTAGAGACTCTGGATAATTTTCAAGGATATTCTCAGGTAGAGATATTTACATACGATATATTTTTTCTGTAATTCCCTCCATCTCCACCCATTCCTGTTCATAATAATATATTGTCTTACTTGTATTGTGTTTTCAGTTTGTTTCATCAAACTGATTGTATGTTACACAAAAGACTCAGATAACAGGTGAGGGATAAAGGAAAACAATCAGTTTAAAATTGATCCAAAACACATTTTGAACCTTAAATTAACAAACTATGAGTAGTCCCAACTTGTTTGGTATGTTGCTGAGAATGATGGCATGGACACATGGATAAAGAAACATGATCGAATCTCAGATAATTACTAGCTTTGTTGCAAAATGCTTGTTAACTGTTTACTGTACTCAAGCACTACACAATATTTTCAGTGATGGTCTCACTTGAATTTTAAGTAGTAAAAAGAGCTACAAAGCATCCATCACTCCTTACAATTATTTTTGCCATTGTTCTACCATTTTTCTATTTTTCCATTTTTCCATTTTAACACCATTCAAGTACTAGCAAAATTTTGCAAGTGATTTCCCCTAACATTAAGCATGCATGTTGTGTAGGTATTTTATTGAAGATGTCCATTTAAAATTTCAGAGAAGTGCAGATTTTGAAAGATAACCAGGTTTCAATTGGCATATTGTTTTGAAAGCATATCAAAACATTAAACTATGAATCATATACATATCTCCCCTTCCTACTCTGAATAGTTGAACATGCATACAATATATAGATGCCAATGAAATTTATGCATTATACATGGCCAAACCTTAACTATCTAGGCTAAATGGGGAAAGCAAACCAAGACAGGGCAGACAAAAGGTTTAGCTGTCTCGATGTGCATCTTTGTGACTCTGAAGGAAACAGGATTTGGGGTCATTTCCTGCCAGATGCTGAACTGCTCCAGCCTGATGAAAGTTTGCCTGTTGAATATCAAAGGATTCCCATGCACAAATGTATTTCCTGCCATTTTACATTTTAGTTAATATGTCAGTCAGTGAGCTATGAAACTTAAAAGCTAGGGAGAATATAAGCATTGTATAAATGTGTACAAAAACTTTGTGAAACTGGAAGGGGAAGAGAGAGGAGGGGAGAGGAGGGGAGAGGAGGAGAGAATTCTAATCATATTCATCCAGCCAATTTGCAGCCTTTGCAAACTTTCATAAACCATTTCAACAATCTCTTTTTTTCCATAGAAGGAAGGGAACTCAAAGGTCACATGCTTCCCAGTTGGTTGCCCAGGAATCTGTAAAATGTTACCTTCTTTCTGCTTTTTAGGAAACAGCGCCTGCACATCTATAAAATGCAGTCACACATATTAGTTCTGACAGCTGGAATTAATATGTCAGATTCTATGATCCATATTGGTGACAGGCCTTCTGACTCTTATCAGCACATGGCTTCCTTGGCTGAGAACTAGGAGGCTTTGGATTGACTGGACATTTTGCAAGAACAACATCAAGATGGGGGCAGAGAACATGTGTGTGTGTGTGAGAGAGAGAGAGAGATAGAAAGAGAGGGGGGAGAGGGAGAGAGAGAATGTACATTTACTAATGAGTAATAGGGCTATGATTTAACAAGATGTAAACTGGATTTACAAAATATGCACAAACCCTAAAATCACAATTGCTATGTTTTTTGATCACACTGTCTCCAAGCAAATAAACCACAATATAATTTAGCATGATAGTCTGGTACCCACAACATGTTAAGAGCACATCTCATACCATCCCACCTCCCTAACTGTTTTTAAGCACTGTGTTCTTGCAACATTGCCTTTGCCTTCTTCCCAGACCGGTAAAGAGAGAGGCACCTGGATTGTGCATTCTTTTTGCGGTAATTGGGGATGATGCATTTAATTGGGGAGTATTCTGTCACTGTATATCAGAAGTAGACAACCATTGGAACATCTTCCACATATTTTGGACTCTATCCCTAAATGTCTAAGGAGATTCACAGTCATCAAGGTCAGGTATTTCAAAGGTGCTTTTTCAAAATGTCAGAATTGAAGAAGCTTCTTGGATGAGAAGCAAAACATCTTCAAATAAAAACAAAGAAAGTCCAATTGCCTTTTGAAAAAGCACATTTGGGACTCTATCCCTAACCATTTTGCCTTAGCCATGCCTGGTCCAATCCAAAACTCCAGAGGAATATCAATATTCTTGCCTTCTTCCAAAATTTTGCACAGTTTTTAGTTTTCCTCATAAAATAGACATGTTTATATATTCTTTGCTTTAATATACAGCATTTTGTAAATTATATCTGTAGAGAATACAATATATGAACACTCTAACATGCTTTTTGAGACAAAGCTAAACATTTGCAAACGTCGTAGAAGAGCAAAAATCAAATGATGACTATAGCCAATAAGGATGAAGGTATTCAGTTTGCTTTGCAAATGGAACCAGATCAAATCCTAGTTTATTCCTCTCCAAGCTGGCTTTCTAACCTTCTCCCTAAAGGTGTTGTTGTTGCTGCTGTTCCTATTAGTGACATTTTAATTTAATTTAATGTGTAGATCAGAAGCAGGTGGCCATTTATATGCCCATGAGCATACATTTTGATTTTATTTTTCAGCCTCCAAAACCTTCAGGGAATGTGTAGTAATGTAATAATATCATCAAAGGAGAAGAAATTGTTTGGCTCTTTTAAAGGAATCAGGAATCAAGACTGATTAAACAAAATAAGAGTGTTAAATCTCTGGAAGTTTTGTTATATCTGTTTTACAATTTATTCTTCAAAAGCATAGTAAAAAAATTCTTGATAGAATGTTGGCAACTGAAGCTAACATTTGGCAGTACGAAGTTCATTTGGAAGGAGGTTCTAGGGCAGGGGTGTCAAACTGGTGGCCTACAGGCCGGATGTCCACCGGTTGTGAGGGACATATAATTTGGCCCCCTTCCATGCCAGGCCATCTCTCCTGCTCAGCAACTATCAGTTTGTCTGAAACCAAGGGTCGTCAAATAGGGCTGCCTTCAAGGACTGAATCAGCTCATCCATTACCGCTTCTGGTGGTTGTGCTGCATGCCATTGGGCTGTGGCCTGACGCTGGCTGAGGAGGAGGTATAATGGTGTGCATAACTTCTCCCAGCTGCTGCCAGGAAATTCCTCCCCCCCATGAATATACTTCAAGGTGAAGTGGAAATGCTTAAAATATTGAATCCATCTGACTTGTGGATGGACAAGATGGTGGCTCACAGTGGTAAGATGATGGGCTTGCATATCACTGAGGTCGGAAGCTTGGCAGTTTGAATCCTGAGAGTGAATATACCGTCTCCTGCTTGGGCAGAGGGTACTACTTGGACAGAGGGTTGGACTCGATGACCTACAAGGTCCCTTCCAACTCTGTTAATCTATTATCTATTATCTTGTTTGGGAGACAGTTTGTGCAGGATCTGGAGGGCCTCAAGTTTCTTGTGATCCGTCCACACCTCAAAGGGTATTCAGCTCCCCTCCAGCAGATGCCACCAGGTCATTAATGCCCACCAAACCATGAAGGTTTCCTTCTCCCAAATTGCTCACCATCTTTTGGTGTCAGTGAGCTTTCGTGAGGTGTAGACTCACAGTTGCATCCAGTGTTTTATTGTAGCCTCTTAAAAACCCCAGATCCTACCTGTCACCATCCTTATCCACTACGTCCGGGACCAATTTCTGGGAATCATTATGAGGTAGCAGCAGTCTTAGACTCATGGAGGCATGGGAAGGGTATACAAAGTCTATTACATTGGAAAGGCTACCCCTCCAGTGAAAATTCATGAGTCACCAGTACAGACATACAGGCCCCGTGCCTTATTTGACAATTTCATCATAAATTCCCCAATAAACCAGGTGCCTGATGGAATATCTCTGTATGTTTACCTTACATTTTATCGTACAGGAGAAGAAGGAGACTTGGTTAAGACAAGCCACATGTCATAAACTCACAATTGTGGGTGGAGGAGAGTATTACTATAGGCTAAGCTGCGGAAGATGATGCAAGAAGAGGGTGGTACCTGGCCACGCCTTCTCTACCTCTACTTAAGACATGAGACTGCCCCAAATTCCCAATGAAAAGAGGATTCTCACATTCAACAATTTCAATCCTCCCCTATCCCCAGAAAGTTCGTGGTATTGGGAGCAGCGAAACGGAGAAATATGAGCAACACTAACTTATTGTCCTGTTGACAGGGGTGGGTTTCTACTGGGCTGCAATCCAGTTCGTTGTACATGCGCTTTGCGTGCGTGGGCATGCCAAATGCGCATTGTGCACCAAACATGCATTTGGCACACATGTGCATGCAACACGTGCTGTGCACCAAATGTGCACTGCGTGTGCATACACCATGCAATCCTGGCTTGTTCCTGCAGCCACCTTGCAAAACACAGCTATGGGGCAACTATCCGCGCAGCCACGCCAAGCTCCAGGGCTCAAAAAGCAGGGAATAAAAGTAAGTATAGCATTCAGGTGGATGGGAGGGCTAAAACTATCACCGTTTTTACAGCAAACAAACTGGTTCCCATTATCACCCTGGCAGCAGCGGCCGGCTCACCTGAGCCAGCAGGAACTGGTAGAAACCTACTCCTGCCTGTCGACCTAGGGTTTCTTCATAATATCAAAGAAACAGACGTAACAAATAGGTATTCAAACTGATATCTTTAATACACAGAAGAAAAAACTACAATACAGAAGTTAGTGTTGGGAATTTGGGGCAGTCTCATGTCTTAAGTAGA
>JANHFQ010002774.1:63562-75007 GCA_032468035.1 Aparallactus werneri
GCTCACTCCGTTATGCAGCACTCGGGATTCGAACCACCAAACTGCCGACCTTTCTGATCGACAAGCTCAGTGTCTTAGTGCTAGTGTTAGTGTTAGTGTTAGTTTTAGCCCCCTGAAGCAGGCTAAAACAGTCACATTTTTAAAAGCTTCCTGTTAGAATTTATCATATACCGGTATTATCCTTCCTAGTGCTTAAAACATTTAGAAGTTAATATCCTATTATTCATTGAGATTTTCCTTGTTTATTTAAAATTAAAAACTGATCTAACGGGATTTCTCTTTTTCCTGCTCATTCACCCCCTCCAGTTATTTACAGACAATTCACCCTTGAAAATAACTGCTGTATTTTCCTATTTTATGATTCAGTATTTTGGGTAAGCACTCCTTACTTTTGGGTAAGTTATTCAAATCATGAATAACTAATGAATCCAATTTAATAAGTTGGGAAAGATAGTGTACATGTTTGTGGGTCATTGACTTTTTGTGAAGAATCTTCACCAAAAATGCAACTGGTTCATTTTGCAGACTGCCTGCTACCATTAGCATTTGCATTATAGTGACATCTCAATACGAAATTATAAAATATTTTTTTATTTACCTTCAATGACTCCCCAAGGTGTTTTTCTCCCTAAGACTCTTTTCCCATTCACTTGGTATTCTTTGTCACTGCCCACCACAGCAAATGGCATACTTTCCTGCTGAAAATACACATAGAAATTAATTTGCTTCCTTCTAGTAAAAGTAAGGATTATTTTATTATTTATTTATTTGTATCCCACAAAAACAATCCTGTGAGGTATGTTGGGCCAAGAGAGAGTGTGAAAGGCCCAAAATCAGCCAGCTAGTTTTCATGACTGAGTCAAGATTTGGTTCTTTCCATTTCATCAAACAACCTTTGTATATGTACCTTTATAGAATAATATGTGTATACGAACATTGGTAGTTTCTCTCTCTGTACAGTATGTCTATACATAGTACATGCAATGTATAATGGAAAATACATTTGAATACTAATGACTTCTTTAAACATCTCAAGAAGTAAAAAGGCAGCACATAAATATGTCTAAACTAAAAATAATTAAATAAGTTTGTAAATATGTATTTTAAAAATTAGATTCTGTCACTAAATACATAAATTTCAAATGTATGTAAGTATAAAAATTCCTTACATTCCAACTTTGAATTCAATCTCTAAGAGCTACATATGATTTAATTTTAATCTCTAGTAGAAATAATAGCTAATAAAAATGTATAAGTTTGTGTCTTCTCAATAACTACACCTACACCCCTACATGTAAGGTTAAACTACCTCAGAGCCTACTAAAAAAAGTCAATTGGAATTATAAACATCACACCCTGATTTTGTCATTCTCTGCTTTGTCTTCAAGGTCTTCATCAAACTCTTTCTGGGGATAAAATTCAATTCCATTGACTTCTAGTTCCTTACGGACCTGGTTAGAAAAAAATATTTCAGGCTGAAAAGTCTATGCAAGCAGATAGCATTTCTGACCCAATCCAGAAAAATATCTGGATTGTGTGATTTGCTAGATGCTTTTCCAAGGGGACTCACCCTCTGTTTGAACTCAATCTTTTCTTCCAGAGTCATGGTGTCTGCCTTGGCAATAACTGGAATAATATTTACCATTTTGCTCAAATGTTTCATAAACTCCATATCCAAAGGTCGCAAACTGCAGGAAGAAGACAATTAGACAATTATAACTATCTTTACTATGGAAAAGCATCTTAATAATTTAATAATTTATACAATTATTTCCTCTAATGCAGGAGTGTCAAACATCGTCATGGCATCATCATGTGACGTATCATGATTTTTTTTCTCCTTCACTAAACCAGGTTTGGGCATGGTCAGCACGTGATGCATCCGGCCCGCGGGCCACAGGCTCTAATGTATTCAGCTCCAGTTTGGAAGGTGGGAGGTAAGATACAGGAAACTAGCTTATCTGTGACTCCAGACCCTTTCCTATTAATTTATGGCCAACAGGAACACACTTTGACCGGCAGAGAAAGAAAGAAAGAAAGAAATTCTAAGTACAAAAATTTCAAGGAGCAAAAAATAAGCAAGAGAAACTCTCAGGCACCGTGAGGTAAAGTGCTAAATATGAAGATTACATAAGTGCCTGTTTTGCCAAGTACAACTCTTGTTGGCAATCATAACTGATAGCAGTTACTAAAGACTGCTGATAAAGCTGGTAAAATAATTACATCTGTGTGATCACACATTTATACATATTAAATATCTAGAAACATTGTGTTTGCCTACAGTATACTTGAATTTTGAAATGTTCATATATGAACCAGCCTTAAAAATATTCTGTCCTGGAAACTTGCATACAATAATTATAATGAAATAGCTGCTTCTCAGGCCTTGTCCGGGTATTTATTTATGGGAATGCAATCTTCCTCCACTCCTCTTTCCTTCCTCCCTCACTTCTCTTTCCCTCCATCTTCATTCCTTCCTCCTCCTTATCTTCCAACCACCGCCTGTTTTCAAATACTGGCATGCGCAGTGCACCTCTGCTCCTTTGGGCCTGCTGGGCCTACACTCCCCCCTGAAGCCTATAACGTTCTTTGCCTGATTTGCATTCCTTGCCTCTATTGGCTGGAGAGGTTCAGTTCCCAATGTTCTTTGCCTTAGTGGGGTCTGCTGTGTGCTCATGCTGTAGCCTACATTTCCCAGGATTCTTTGCCTAAATGCATTAGGCTACAGCTCCCAGCATCCCAGCTTTTTTTGCTGCAAAGTGTCCCCTTTTCCAGGCTTTTTTGGGGGGGCAAAAAGGCTCCCTACGCGCTGGGGACCTGGACAGTGCTGTTCTCCGTATGCAAATCTACCTCTATGTCAATTTTGGGGGACATTGGTGCAGGAGTGTAGTTTTGTATAGAGCACATACAAACTACTTTACTCCCGGGGAATTCTCTTTTATAGATATAGATAAGGAGAAATTTGCTGGATTAGGCCATAGACCTACGGTATATAGTCCACAATACTATGTCACATGACCAACATTCTTCTTTCCAAATGGCAGATGTTTAAGGTATGCTGATTGTGATCCAGAAGGTAAAAATACTACTAACCATTTTTTCATTTATTTTAAATGATTTATACAGCTGCTTATCTGATAGCAGTGACACATGAGACGGGCAGATTAGAACTATCACGGCCACCATTCATATCCTGACCCTCCATGAATTTAAGGTATTTCTTAAAATAATTTGCCGTTATCACAAGCGTTGATCATAAATTTAACTCTGGCTTGCCTCAACAAGAATTTCTTGCTGTCAATCAACAGCCTGGTAGAAACAAACGTTGTTCAGAGTCCTGAAGCTACAGCTCACTATATCAAGTCCTGTATCTCCCTATATTTAGTTTTAATGGGTGATCTTGAGTTCTAACTTTATAAAAGAAGAAAAGAAACAGAGAGATGGCCTAGAGGTAGAGTTCTCATCTCACAATCAGGAGGCTGTGAGTTCGATTCTAGGTAGAGGCAATTATCCTTAGGCAGGGGGTTGGACTAGATGACCTACAAGGTCCCTTCCAACTCTGTGAATCTGTGAAACATTTTTCTCTCCCCACACCACCCATCTATACTGTGGATAATGTTATATTCTTCCTCTTGCTTTCCTGGCTCTCCAATTCTTCCCCCATGTCCTCACTTCTGATGCTCCCTATTTCCACTTTTTTCTTTGTATCCTTGGTATCCCTCTTTTGTAATCTGTACTTGGTTGCTCTTGGACTCACTGACAAATCTCAGCAGAGTTTTCCATAATGCTTGGCTCATATTTGCTTTACGTTTCTCCAGCCACAACACATCATAGGTAGATAACAGCTTTTAGGCTGAATTTAAAAAGTTACTAAACATGGATATGCAATTTAATTCATACTCCCTGTAACTTAATTTTCACCCTCTTCCATCCAGTCTTCCCACAGTTTAACTGATTTGATGCCATGTCTTTATGACTTTAAAGCTTGATGATTTTTGGTTTTTAACCCCGTTTCCCACTCCCTTTCTCTTCTGCTTCCTGTCCACCTTCCCATCTCTCTTTACATGGCCAGCCTCAATCTAGGAATCCAGCCCAGGATGATCTGCCTGCTCTGCTTCTGACCTCCTTGTTCAGATCCAGCCCTTTTCTCTGTTCCACCAGGATCCTGGGAAATACAACAACAAAAAGTACATGGAGAAAAGAAGGAGTAATTGAGCAAAATGGTTACTTTTTAAAAGTTTTAAATCTTTTCATGATCTAATGAATCTCTTTGTGGTCATTACAAAAGAGCAGCAGTTGAACCAAATTCATCCACATTTCCTTTTTTGATAACTAGATGCAACTGTATGATGAGAGGAGAAAGAGGACAAAAGCGTTTTTTTTTTAAATCCTAAGCTATTCCAAAATAGACACAAAAAAGTGCACAACTTTTCTGTGCATCCATCAGCTCAGTGCTTCTCTGTTCCCCACTCTGATGGAAATAAAGTTTAAATACATTTTACAGCATTTGCCTACATACTGGATGCCACTGTCTATATTAAGCTAATTAATTAGATTGCTTTGCCAATTAATTGGGTAACTGCCTCCGCACAAACTATTCAAAAAGTCATTTTTGGGATACTTGCCAAGGCATGCATACGCTACAACTATGTCTATCTTGAGAAAGCTATCTTAACAGAATTTTAAATATTAGTAGGCACCATATAATCCTGGTACTAGAAAGGTGGACATGTGACACAAAGTCCACATTTAATGTTCTCATTTTAAGGCCAAATGGTGGCTCAACTGATCCTATTCCACACCCTGATCTGGACTTGTTAAGAGCAGACGATATGTACCTAAGATTTCAGAATCATCCAAACTTCTGCAACTCAACTTAACATTTCATAAATCAGTTCTTCATCCATTTATTCTCGGGTTTGGAGATAGAAATATATGTACTATTGATCGCAGAAACTGGTCCACTACATAGTCTTATGCCTGCTGTTTTTTTGTTCTCCTCTGTCAGCGTGACATCCTCTGTGATAACCTTTATAGTTTAAGAATTAAAATATTTTTGTTGCACTTTAATTCACAACTCAGTTTTTGATAACACTCTGGTCCTTCTCTATTGCTCCCCCAGGAACTTACGACACTCCACTCTTGGTTTAAGTGCTTTGAAGTTATTTATAATGTACCCCTTTGTATTCAAGGAAATAGCAACCTGTCAACTTAGCAGAGCGGAGCCTCGGCCGCAAAGGGAAATGTACACTGGAGAAAATTTCCCCAAGTCATTTAAATTCCTGAAGTGCTTTATTCTCTGAATGCAGAAAATGAGATAATGCATACTGGCACATTTACTTCATAGTAGACTGAAACTACATCCTATTACAACAGCAAAAAAGATCTATTGCTGACAAAATCAAATTTATTAGTCAGCATCCTATAACTCTTCATTTTTTATCCAAATCTATAAAATTGCAGTAAAGGAAAGAAGGTACCGTATGTGTTTACGCAAACTGTCTCCTTTTATCAGAAAAACTCTTTTTTTTTTCAAGTATGCCCCCCCCAAAAGGAAAAATAAAATACACTTACCCAAAACAAGTAATTTGACTGAAACAATGGCCAAATACTTAAATGAGTAAATTATTGAAGCAAAGGAAGTTGCTTTTTTATTTTAAAAAATCATGTTGCTGAATTATAAAATGACTAAGTTATTGTGACACATCATACATTATGATAATTGTAAAGAAAAGCATGAGGAAAGTAGGACAAACTTGACAATCTTTCTTGATTTTTATCATGAAATTTCAAAATAAGAATGTCTATGGAGATTCTCTAACATTCAGGACATGGTTGTCCCAAAAGTGCTTTTCAAAAGGCAACTTAATCCAGGGTTTTCTATTTAATATATTTTAAATTGTACATTGTGTTTTTTAATTATACCCTGTAAACCGCCCTGAGTCCCAGGAGAAGGGCGGTATATAAATTTGACAAAATAAATAAATAAAATAAAATAAATAATTTGTAATGGTAGGGTTAGAACTGGATACAGCCATGCAGAGATTGCAGCTGGGTTTAGTTTTTATTTCCCTGAGTAAGTTCAGCCTCCTTAGTCATCCCAAAAGGGGAAGATTTTGCAGCAAATGCAGGAGCCTATTTTTTTTCTGCTGTGGGTCACGTTGATTCCCTATAGGATATAATGGGTAAGGGGTTGCATGATGGGGTTGGACTGAATCTAGTTTGCATGGAGCCACTACTTCTGTGGTCTGCCTTGCCTCTTTCTCTTCCCTTCCTCCCTTGTGCAGTCAGCTCCTGGGGAAAAGATCAGAGTACGCTGCACGAGATTTACACAGGAGGTTTTTTTTTGCAGTCATGAACGTCCCTATAGATTTTTACTCTGAACTACCCCACCATTTTCTCCTTTGCAACTACATTGTGCACAAGTGTGGGTGTGTTTGTGAGTTTGTACGTGCCGTATAAGCTTCCACGTGCCCACACCAATAGCACCCAAACTTTCCACATATTTAACCTTACCCTTTGGAGACGAGCACTGGGGGGGGGGTCATTAATGTTTTGGGAGAGTCTGTACCCCAGAAAATGCTGCCAAAGTGCAGATCCCCCCCCATCCACACAATGGCAAACCAGCTCTGTGCATGCGCCTTTCTGTGCCACCGATCACAACCCATGCATGCACTACGCCATCCAGGCCGTTCGCCTGTCAGCTGTGGCTTAGCGCCCGAAACCACTGCTGGCGCTTCTGTGCCGCCTCCTCAGATGCGCGATCCAGGGTGCTCCTTCAGCTGCCAGCCCAGCAGCGAGCGGAAGCAGCGGGGGACAATCACGCTGGCCGGGAGTAGCGCCGCAGCAGGGAGGAGTGCCTGCCGCAGGGAGGAGCAAGTAATGCCACGGCCGGGAACAACGCCACAGCCAGGAGGAGCACCCGCTGCCACAGGGGAGGCAGCGCTGTGCCTGACAGCGATGTGGGAGGGACTTCCCGGGCAAAGCCGGGTACCAAGCTAATATTTAAATAAACGAAGACAGTAGTTTTCCCCATTGCCTGTCCAGAAGTTTTGTTTTTTTTAAAATACAGCTTTCCTGATTTTCAGCTCTTTGAGGAGAGAAAATTTACCATGCCTCCTTTTATTCAGGATATTTAATCAGATTCTAGTTGATCTTTATATTTGTTTATTTGTGTGCATTACTGTCAGAGTTGACTTCTGGAAAGTCACTGCAGTTTTCTTGGCAATTTTTTTTTGGGGGGGGGAATGGCTTGTCCTTGCTGCCTTCATAGGGTGCCACTCCTAACTCTGCAATAATTCAACTCAGTAATTCAAGATCAAATTTCTCCAAAACATCCTCCCTGTTAAAAAGGAAACTTGCCTTTTCAACCTTGATACAGATTAATTTTTAATATCAAGTCATTTTCAATAGCCCACTAGTGATAGTTGTGTTATTAAAACAGTTTCTCTGAATTCTCCTTTAAGCAAAAGGATGGTCAAGCAATCCATAAAGGACTTTTGTGCTGTATCTTTTGCGCTAGTTGTAATCCCAGTACAGCAGCAAAAGTGTAAAATAAAATGAGATCATTAGAAGGGAGATTTAATTATCCAGCAACATCAATACAACAGACATTACGAAGAGGACTGAATCCTCCATGTTTCTCTTTATACCATTCCCATTAACTATATTATTCCCCAACCAGCATATAAAACAGCAGCTTAATAGAAAAAAAGGGAACATAATTTCTCTGTGCTGGAAGAAGGAATAGGTGATTTAAATGTTTTTGTAGATGTGATCCTATATATACCTTAATATTAACAGCATGTGCAGTAGAATTGTAGATCAAAAGATCAATAAGTTACCTGCTGAAAAAAGACATGGATGCATTACTACCAAGGAAAAATCCAATGGCACCTAATAGCTTATTGTAAAACAATGAATATAGTTGTCGATTTACAACCATTCGTTTTGTGACTATTTGAAGTTACAAAAGCACTGAAAAAAATATGACAGGTTTTCACACTCATGGCCATTTCAGCATCCCTAGGATCACGTGATCAATATTCGGACACTTGACAATATATGTTTGATAAATGTAATTTACTACAGTTAGTCCTCGGCTTGCAACCATTCATTTAATGATCGTCCAAAGTTACAACAGCACTGAAAAGTGTGACATATTATTTTTTCATTCTTATGACCACTGCAATATCCCCATGATTATACAATCAAAATTCAAATGGTTGGCAAGTGGTTCATGTTTATGAGGGTTGCGGTGTCTTTGGTCATGTGATCACTTTTTGCAACCTTCCTACAAGCAAAGTCAACAGGGAAGCCAGATTCATTTAACAACCATGTTGTTAACTTACCAACTGTAGTTATTCACTTACCAACTGTGGCAAGAAAGGTCATAAAATGGGACAAAACCCAACAATTGTCTTGCTTAGCAGCAGAAATTTTGGGCCGCATTGTGATCGGAAGTTGAGGTCTACAGTATGTATCAGAGTCCTTCTGCAGTATACACTAAATATCACAAGACCAAAGTTAAAATTAGATACATTAAAGTTAAAATTAGAAATAGCAACTAAAATGTATTTAAAACAATGTCATATGTGGGCCTTCTAAAAAGCTACCCCTCAATACAGTACAGAATGATTTCCAGAAACTCACAAGTGACTATGGAGAAATTTTGACCCCCAGGTTACCAGAAAACAAGCCCATAGCAACTGTAGAAATAACTCAATGGTACGAAGAGAAGCATTATTACTGGATTCAATGTATATAAAATAAAAAAAGAAAGCCAGCACTTTATAATTAGCTTTAATTGAGTTTAGGTGTGGCAATTCATTTACTGGCTTACAACTATAATAGGAAATTGCAACAAGTTCTGGCTTCCTTGTACATACAAAATACATTTGTGGTGATTACATGTTTATAGCAGAAGCAGACTGCTAGTTTTCTCCTAAATCTAACTGGAGTAGTACTTTCCAATGCTACTTGTTTTAATGGTTGAGCAAGGAGAAGATTTCCCCCCTTTTTTTCTTTAAACAGCAAAAGAAACAAATCATGTCATATGTATTCAGAATCTACATACCCAAATGCTACAACAATGCCCAGTGATACATATTATGAAAAGCAATTTTATTTGCGGTTTGAAGTATTTACGGTAAATCTACAGAAGTCAGTGAGATGAAACTTTAGATGACAAACATATTAAACACATTCATTTACTCCAAATTTCAATCCAATCAAAAATAGTGATACCAATATAACTCAACCATGTAATGCAATATTGTACACAATGTTTTCATTTTCTTCTATTCTTTTCTCTTGAGCTAAATGAGCAAGTAACAAGCAACATAGGAAGGCACAAGGATATGCCATTTTCTGAGAAAGTGTCTAGTTGTGTGATACAGTTCTGTTGTAGTCCAGGCAATATAATGTAATGCAAGCAACATATCTCCTACTCACAATCAGACTAGCTTAAGAATTCTACAATAATTGGGGAGGATAGAATGCAACCCAAATAAACCCTGAAGAATTTTTGCAATATTTAATCCTTCCAGTATCTTTTTGAAATATATCTAGGTCAAAATACCTAATAAAAAGATATTGTCATATTTATATTCTTAAAACCAGTAAATTATGCATTGAATCACACACACTCACACACAAAGTGATGATTCAACTTTTTAGCCTAAATCTCTAAAATTTTCTGGATCTACAAGAAATGGGAACTTGAAAAGGGAAAACAGGCTTTTGTTATTCTGTGTAATCCATGTAATATTTTGCAGCATCACATAATTTGGGCACTGTAGTCCCAAAAGCATAGATGTAAAAAGAGATATATACAAAATGCATATGCATCCATTGCCTTTTGGGGGGGGGGGAGAAAGGTATTTTGCAGAATAAATCTAAAAATGTTTTTTCTCCCTAAACTAAAGGTTAAAAAAGATTGAAACCCAACTAAATCACAAATAAAAGTGCTTATTAGCAATATTTACTGTACTAAAAAGGTCTTCAATTTGGCTTTAAACCTATAGCATTCTTTAAACAAATACTTGTCATCATTTAATCTTATAGAGGGTAGCCACACAGTAAAAGCAGTTCATTTCCATGCCTTTTCAAGTTATCATATAAATGAAGTACCGGTAGTTCTCTTCTCTTTGCCTTCCTCTCAACTTAATCCATATAAACAGGTAACCTGACACTGACACCTCCCATTTCATCCAATCCAATGGTTTTTGCTGTTACTTTTTCCAGCTCTAGTACAGGAGAGAAAACTGAGCAAACTTACAGAATAACAGAGATAACAGACCACCAGAACCACTTAATTAAGCAGATGTGATAACCCATACTATATAACAGAATGCAAAGAAACCTGTCTGCACATGTGCATCACTTTTAATTGAACTGAATACATCTCCAATTCTTAGCAAAACATCAAAAGGTCTAATTTCTATATGTTTATAGCATATCTTCAAAAAAAGCAGAACATGACAATACAAATCTTTCCCAAATATTAATTGCCTGACACAACAAAAGAACCTTTAACCAAAATGAAATCAAGAGTTAAAACAAGTAGAATACATTAAATCAAGTTCCACTCCTGTAACTGTATCCATGCAATTCTCTTGGCAAATTTATGGAAGTGATCTACTTCTAAGAATTTTTTTTTTAATTTTCAAACTTGCCATCAACTGTGAAACTCTCAGAAAGCACCCATCCACACATTAAGAGTCAACTCTGCTTAGCTTCCAAGATCACCCAAGGACAGCTAGATTGCTGCCACTGACTGAGATAATTCAAAAAGCATCATTTAACTACCTTACCGGTAACTGACTTCCTCCAAAGCATACAACTTGTAATGTGGTTTCCAATGAAACATCCTAAATATGATTTATCATTAAAATGACTGGTACAATATATATTTTGAATTTATTCCATAAAATGTATTGAGAAAAAATCATATTAAATATAAAATTAAAAAGAATGAATACACGTATAAGAGTTGTGCAGTTATCTGAATTCAAAAGGAAAAATGCAATTCAGGATATCCATTAATTCACATGTAGCAGGAACATTTTAAACCAATTTCTTTTTTTGGGTTTCTCTGCAGCTGAAGAAAGCAATTGCATGAGCCCAGGAAAAGACATAGCTGCTTTAAGTTGTTCCCAATAGCTGCTTCTTGCGTGCCCATTGACACATTATACATTTTGAATCTAGATCTATGCAGAGCTTAGCAAATATTATGATAGGGTTAATATATAGCAGTTTGATATAGTGCTTAAGGTGCTGGCCTAGAAATAAGGAGACTGTGAATTCTAATCCTGCCTCAAGCATGAAACGATATGACCTTGGGCCGATCATTTATTCTTATCCCAACACATTTCAAGGGGTTGTTGTTGCTGGGGAAAATAAGAGGAGGAAGGAGTATTATGCATGTTCACCACCTTGAGTTTC
>JANHFQ010002774.1:79975-91634 GCA_032468035.1 Aparallactus werneri
TGACTCGTGCAGTATACAGGTCCTCAATGGAAGGCAGGTTGGTAGCAATTGTTTTCTCTGCAGTTCTACTTATCTGTTGAAGTCTGTATCTGTCTTGTTTGGTTGCAGAGCCAGATTGTTTAAACATTACAAAGATAGTCTTTAAGGTAGACACCTGAGGGTTTTTTTTAAATTCTAGACTGCAACTTCTGTGTGTGGATGGAGATGCTCTTTTGCTGGAATCCAAGCGATTTTGGACACAACTACACTCATAAACATTCCTGTCTTGGGGGGAACTTAGTTCTCCTTTCAACTTTTTTTTCTGGAAATAAAGATTTCAAGAGCTATATAGAGTACTTAAGGACAGAAGTTTCAATTTGACCTCTGTGCACATGAAAAATTTGGGCACATGAAAAATTGACACTTTGAGATGATCTGAATTAAACAGTTGTAGACAGATGCTGTATTGTGCTATGCCATGTACTTTCCCTTTTCTTCCTTCCTTTTTCGGCAAAAATGACTTTAATGCTGTGGACCAGGTTATTTTCAATAACTTCTTCAACATTTGATGTAATGCAAGAAGAATTTAGATTGCCCTAAACTTTCTAAATGGCAATATTTAGAAAGTCCCAGGAGAGGGGCGGGGTATAAATTCGACAAATAAAGAAATAAATAAAGAAATATATTCAGTTAAAAATTTTTTTTGATGTGCTAATGACTTTTGAAACTCCTAAATTACTCATTCTGCTAGGTTTTAAATGTCTAAACATACAGTTTTTTTATAGGCATCTTAAAAATATAATTAAGATAGATATTGGTATGAACTTGGAGATATAGAGTTGGAATATACTATTTTAGCAAAACAATAATCTTTGTGTTTTAAAGACTGTAAAATATATTTGCCATGACCTTGAGATGCGATTTTAGTAATGAATAAAAAGCAGGAGGATATGTAGCAGAAAAACAAAGGCATTTGGTTGACAAGTACTTTATTACAAAACCTTAATCCTGACATTTCAAGTTGAAACCTAATTTTCAGAGAATTGCTGAAATAGGAAAAGCACTCAATACAGACTATAACTGAATTGGAATTTGGTTTTCTTTATGTCATGAAAAGACTGATCAATAAGATTCAGATTTGGCAAGAATGCATTTAGTTAAACAGATATACAGTATGAGCTGTATATAATGGAAGTAAAAGATGGATACAGTTTAACAGAATGCTTAGCAAATGGTTCCAATGGACTATGGAATAAAATAAGGATGTGTGGCATTCTGACTTGTTGAACTTATTTTGGGCAAAGATATCAAGAATGCTTTTGGTGACATTAGATGAGTATTGCTGAGAGATATAAATGTGAGTCCTATAAACTTTAGTATGGAGACAATGCCATATTGTTGACTAAGACTTCAAATGACTTGCAGTAAACATAGTGCCGTGAAGAATATCTGAAAATTAATATATCAAAGATCAAACAGAAAGGGTGTGGTAATATTTAGTTTTTTGCACAGAATGTCATTTGTGTCATGGTTTCACTGCTTGGCAGAAATTGTATGTGTGTGTATGTATGTGATTAGTGCAATGAGTGCTTGGGTGCCATGAAACTAATTTGTTCCTGTAGGGCCAACGCAGTTGAATTAGAGAAGCTGGGAGTGACCTTTTTGGGTGAAATAGCATTACCCCAGTCCACAATGATGATGCCATAGCAGTCATGAGAATGAAGCTTTCTACATCCAGTGGAGTGCCAACGTAGCAAATGGACAAGATCAGAGATGCTATTAAAGGCAAAAAAATCATCCTTCAAGAGGAATCAGTGAGCAATTCTCACCCTGGCACTAATGAGAGTCTACCAGGGATCAGTGCTTTATAACTTTGTAGCTGGTATATATCATTACAGAGTAGTGATATAAACTGGGAGAGTGGTTTTACCTGTTGGTGATATTACGTTTAGAATAAACAATTGAAAAAGGAAGATTGTGAAGTCCTGCAAAAGAGGCTATTTGGATGAAATGAACAAGTTCAAAATGGCAAATATTCAATGCAGACAAGTGTAAAATATTTAGGCTGACATAAAATTACTTCACCTGTATGTTACTGGGTTTTAACCTTGCAGTAGGAAGGAAGAGGAAACTTGGAGTTATGGTCGATCATTTGATGAAAAGGTCAACTGCTGTTAGAAAAGACATGCAAATTCACGCTTGAAATCTTTAAAAAGAAAATGAACATTGCAATTATAAATGTGTCTATGAAGAGATAGTATCATTTTGGTCACTTTTTAAAAATATAGATTTAGAAGTCAGGACAACCACAATGTTCAGGCGTAAACTATAAGGAAAACCTACAGCAATTGGGTTTCATTAGCTTGAAATGAAGATGAGTAAGGGGAGGTATATAACATCACATATAGCATTAATAACACAGAAAATTTTCCTCCATCTCTGACAGTGTTGGAGCTTGACATATCCATTAGATGATTTTAAAAGAGTATAGGTAGGTTCAACTGTGGCTAAGCCATCAATGACTAATAATACTAATTGTTGTTTGGTAGGCCTGGAAAATTACCAGGCTGTAATAATTGGCTGATGGAAAGAAAAATTAAAGTCCAGATTTGTGAGTTTCACAATTGCACCCAGGTAATTACTGAACTAATTGGACCTATAGACTGAACCAGGATGGCTCTTCTGTCCTTATGTGTGCGGAACAATTCCTTTCACAAAGAGATGAGATATTTAACATCCAGGACTTGTCCTCTTCATAAAACTCTCAGGTGTCTAAATTTACTTGGAATTTTGGAAGATAACATTAAATTTATTGGCAGGAATGATTTTTATGCCATCTGTCAGATTTGATAAATATGCTGTTCTTAGAAGTATTGATATGCAGTATTTACAAAAAATGTTAGTTTGATAGACCCTGAATATTGTATCTTTCACTGCATAAAATTAAAGTTTTAAAATATTATTTAGAGTGAAATCCAAGGTGATATAAATGAAGGTTTATTTGCATAGTAGAAATTTGTTGCCTGCTTGCCTGTTTTCTAAATATGCTGTGGAACCTTTGCTGTTACTTCGGAGAATATTTGGATATGCAGAGAGACATGGAATGAAAGATTTCCCCTCTCCATGTTCCATAGACGTAGTTCTGGGGAGGAAAACCAAAGGATTTTATTACTGGATAGTGTTGTTACTGATTTCATAATAGTAATAGCAATTTGTGATGATCATTAATTTAGAAAAAAGTAATATGAACTGAAACTTTTAAATAGAAAGGAGTAAAAATAATTAGTCAAGATAGTAGTATATAATATAAGGTTTCTGATTTTAAACCAAGAGGTACATTAAACCTTTGATTTAATAGACTCAGTTTAGCAGCCTTTGCATTTAATGTTTCATGAGTTTTGTCCAGATTTCAGGCAATTACTGATTTTTTTTCTAGCAGTGTTTGCTGCTTCCCCACAAAAATGTTTTTCACTGTTATCAAATAAAATAATTATCTTGTTCATGTACAAGAGTGTTTTTTGGCTCACGAAGTCCCACTTACCATTTAATGGACATTCAGTCTTAATGGACAATTAGATAATCCATGACCAAGGTATTCTTTTACTCAAGCAGAGAAACAGAGTGACCACGGAGAGCCAAAAAATGCAGTGGGAACGGGAGTGACTTCTGACTTCCTGCTGACTTCTCTATTGATGTTGTTTGTGTTGAAAATCGCTCTTCCTCCTCCTTGACTGTCCCATGGAACTGCCTGCCACTTTGCTGGGAGGGAGGGGGAACAAAGTGAGCCAGGGGTCATGAAGAAAACTGCATTCGTATGCCCCATCCTGGTGTGTCCTCAAGAGCCCCCTCCAAGAGAGGAACAGCGCTTACCTTTCAATCACTGGTGTCCCTCAGCCAGCCCTACCACACCAGTAAGCAAACCACTCCCTTGTCTTTCCCTTGCTGCTCACAGCTGTTAAGAGAATCCAAATGTCAGCTTGATTCAAAAGCAACCAGTCATTGGCTGCCTGTCGGTGTTAACACTATCAGATTGGGATACACCCTTACATCTTCCCTTGAACCAACATAATTTACAGATTTCAAGGAGTCGGAAAGCATGGTAGTGCTGAGGCAGCTACAACTTTGCCAAATTTCAATTCCACAGGAGTGATCCTGATCTCAGATTTTGGATGCATTCTGTAAGTTAGCCCATTTGAGGAACCTTGGTTCCAAAATTGTTGCCCTCCGATGCCCTGTTTCACACTGTTGAAAGGTACAAACAGACACAAGAGTTTTCATAGTATATAGATTTTTCTCCTCTATTAGCCTGTTAAATGAAGTGTTTATTATATTTAAATAAAGACTGATAATATATCCATAACAATTTTCAAAAAACGCAAGTCCAGTTTCCATCCCATGTAAGTATGTGCTGTTCCTTCTAAACAAATTTCAAGAATATTTACAGAGTTCCAGGTCAGCAATCTGTATTTAAAAACATACACAGCTACTTCTGAATTATCTTCTATACAACACTCCCTACTACGCAGTTTGTGATTTTGCAGCAATTCCTTCCAAAAGGCTATAATGAGATAGGAGTTACCATCTTTTATTCTAGTGCTGAGAGAACAGGAGTTTTCTTGAAGACATTACAGAGGTGCTTGATTGATTGATTGATTGATTGATTTGAAGTATTTTGAATCCCCCCCTATTTTTTTAATAAATAAAAAAATCAGAGGCCAAAAGAATACATGGCTATTCTGTTTTAAGTATGAGATAAATTTTGATCTCAGGGGAGATAACTCAAAAATCACAGGATATTAAACAGGAAAAGGAATTGGTTGAGGTTTCTCGACAGAATTCAATACTATTATAAGATTGTGGGGTGGGTATAGTTCAGTTCAATTTATTCAATTTAGGCACCACCCAACTTTAAACCGACTCTGGACTGCTCACAATAAAAGGACTTTCAAATACAGTAATAATAAACAGGATAGTGAATCTAATCCAGAGTACCCACATGTACAACAGCTTCCTGCCAGCCTGCCACCACAGCTCAAGGCTTGGGACTAGCCGGCTCTTCAAGGCCTTCCAGAATGCCAACAGCTTAGGAGCTGCACAGAAATTCATTCCAGACGGTAGGAATCACAACCCGAGAAGACATGTTTCCTGGGTCCCCATGGCTGTCTCAAAGGGCCATATTCAATGCCAACTCCTGAAGGCTTCTCTAAGGGGAAATTTCCTAAAGGCCTCATTCAGTGCAGTCGCTTGGAGAATTATTTTTTCTCCATTAATGGAAGAGATGCTGTGAAAATTAACTGCACATTCTCATGCATTAACATTTGAGGTAACTTCAGTGGAGATTAATGCAGTGCTGGCCTCCCGCCTGGTGCCATTCAAGCTGAATCCTTTTGATGTGTGTTTCATTGTATATCTCATGCAGGATTCAGTGAAGCATCACTGACCCCAGTAGGAAACTACAGAAAACATGAAAGAAAATGTGTCCTTTTTTATTGTTGTTTGGGGGGAAGTTTTGCTTTTCTGCTGCAGTTGAGTACCGATAAAAGAAAACTGGCTGTGAGGTAATATGGCAACACTAGTAGAATTTTGCTAAAAGATATTTGGGGGTGAAAACAACGGGTATTCTGAATGGGCATTTTAACCTGCAAACTCTTAAGGCTTAGTCTAACTGTCCTTGGTTCTTCAGCTAAATATATGTGCAATATAATATTCAACCCTTGCACACGTATAATCAGGATTCTGAAGATTTTTGCCAATATAATTCAGATTGCAAAGCATGCCTAGACTATTTTTACTCCCAATAGCATTTTTAACATGAGCTCATTTTACACAATTTATTACCAGGTAGGACAAATTAGCCACTTTATCATTCAGGTATTGGAAGTGATGATTGATTGAAAATGTGGACTGAGGCACCAGGCAATTTTCCCATTTGCTCACGGGATCTCTGATAACAAAGGTGGAAGATAGTTTGGTATTTACTGTTAAAAATACAAATCTAAGTACATGAATATAATGCAAATAATCTCAGGCAATATGCTTACCAGGAAACGCTGCACACTTACTACTTGTCTCTGTACACGTTTATATGTCAGATAGTTGTTGCTTTAATATAAACTTAAAATGCTCTGGGTTTTAGGATTAAATAGCCAAATAAAAGCAGTATATAGATAAAGTTCAGGGAATAAGGCATGGTACTAAAAGCACTTTCATTTAAAAAATTGGAAATCTGGAGATGGAGAACCTTGAAAGCAGGATGGGGGCTGAGATATGTTTGGGTGGTAAATGCTTCTGCATTCTGCAGCTTATAAACCACAGCTTAAAAAAAAAAAAAAGCCGTGCAGAGATTCTTACTCGCAAACTGTAACTGCCTCTACTGAGTCTTGTTTTAGGAACCTCTTGAGTCTTTGGGTGTTCCAGTAGAACTGGTTCCCAGATGAGTGTCAGTCAAATCAGCTGCTGCACGCCAAAGCCCTTGATTCAGTTCTGCATATCTTGGCAGTGCACAAAACTAGACATGCCTGTTAAGCAAGGCTATTTGAGACTTACAGCTCAGCAGCAGAGCATGTGACTTAGAGTTTGTCTACTTGACAGAGCATAAGGTCCAAGGTTCATCATTTCTACTGATTAAAAGGCTTTTATAGCAAGACCAGGAAAAAAAAAAGACACACCTGTGCTTTGGAAAATTAAAAAAAGACTGGATTCTCAAACCATACCAACTTGGAGTGCAGTTTAGCTTTGGCATAATGTAGAACTAATCATGGTAGACTGCAAGCTATGATTTGTGGCTCAGTGCAATGTATGAATCCTTCCTTTTTGTAGCTTAGCAAAACTAAAGTTACGCAAAACCCAGTTTAGGATATCTAAATCAGGTTGCAAACATGTGCAAGGAATAGTCATGACCTACTGTATATGTACCAACTTGCACAGTGTAGCTAACCAGTTTGAAGCAAAGAGGTAATTTGCAAATGCCATTATACCAAGAATTACTCAAATGGAAGTCTAATGTAGGTGAATCAGATATGTTGAATTAATAAACCGTGACCCATTTCTCTCTATCTGTAGCTGAAAAGGAATGTTACATTTCTCAATTCAAAGGATTACTCACTCAGCCCTTCCTACAGTTCATACCAGAGAGCAGGCTAGGTATCATGAAATGAAGGTGTTGCTCATTCGCTGAAATCTCCTGTAACATTAGCAACAAATGAATACTATCAAAGACAATTATGCTCTCAGTTGCATAATCTTGACTGCACTCCAACCTGGGGAATGTTTCAGGGTGTGGCACCTATTGGAGGTTTTCAGGCAATGTTTGTGTTTTAGAAGAACAGGTCAATCTTGACAATCTCGGATACTTGTTTATTTGCCATTGGAATACTTTTAATGTTTGCCAACTTTATTCACTGCTTCTGAACAGCACCCACTAGGTAGAGGAGAAGCCCTGCCATTCCTTAGGGGTTGCCAGATTTGCATATGAAACTATTTTCTTCTGTGTATAACATCTCCCAATTATGGCACACTTTCTTTTTAGAATAAAACCAGTAGGAGTCAATCACTACTTAGGAATATGCAATTTTCTCTGCATTTAATAACCGCACAGAAATCTTGTATCACATTTAGTTGGCTGAGAAGGCTGATAATGTGGAACATCACATTTCTAACGGCAAAGATCTAATGAACGCTCTTCCAGCTTAAAATTGGAATATCGTTTGATTTTGGCAGTCACGGTAAAAGACCATTTTGTTTCTTTCTGTTGCTTGGAAGTCATAAATCTGTTTTGTCTTGCACAAAGGGAGACTACTTTGGGCTTTGGAGGTGAAATATAAAAGTTTTTCTTCCCAGCTGATTTTGAAGAATCAACCTAAGTCAGCACTAACTACAAAACCTTTGGCACGCTTGGAGAGTCGAGAGGATGACATGTAGTATGAGAACAGAATCAAATTACATATGTATCTTCTAACCAGTCAAATATTTTGGCAGGGAGTTAACGATAATCTAATGTTATCTCCTTCTGGAGAAGACATACATATACAAAATATTTTCCTGTGCAAGAAATGAAACATTATTCATAACCATGTCATTGGACTTGGTCATTCATGTCATATAATTACTGGTTTTTATACATTGTCTATACTCTATACTGTAGTAAGCATAAGTGGAAGATAACAAGGATTAATTTTTTTAAATGAAAAAATTCCTTCCTCCCTTCCGCCAGTGAATTCTGTAGCAGAATAGGTGGATGAAGGAAAATATTTTTATTAAACTACATAAACACATTTCTGTTCTTATGCTTAATATTGCCACTAATTTTTAATTAGTGCCTGTTTGCTTGGTTGAGGTTTAGTGTGATGTGTTAACATAATCATTGTGGTTTGTAAACTATGTTTTATAGCATATTGAAACCAGCCAGTATGACTCACTTAACAACTCATGGCTAAAACAATCACAACTTAATGCAATGTGTATATAATTTCCTTGTCATTTAACATATCTGGGATATATAGTATATCCGTTTAGGATTTTATTTATTTTTATCTCAAACTCTTAACAATTTAAATTTCTTACATTGAAATACGGTTTCAACCCTGTTTTCCTTTTGGAGAAATCTGTTTGGGATTCTTTATAATCTCTTAGATTTTAAAATATTAATAATGTTTGGTAATTTTAAATTTAATTTAACTTTTAATTTAAATTTAAATAGATAATAAATAAATAAAAATAAATAAATAAAAATTAAATAAAATGTAAACACTGCTTGGTAATTTATGTATTAATTTGCTTAGGAAAAAAGATTACATTAATATATTCTTGAAACTTGTTTTTTAATTATAGCATTAGATTGGCCATTCTTTGGTACAGAAGCTAGACTGAGAAAAAAGTTACCTACCATATTCTCATTGGAAGATCAACAGGTTCACTTACAGTTTTTAAAAAACAATCTCCTTGATGGATGTCATCTGGATTCAGTGATATATCTATTTCCAGTTTGCCAGAAAGGCTTAGTATTATATATTGGTACATTACTATTCACTTTACTTTTTTTAGACTCCTTTCCTGAGAAAGTCAATGCAGTCATAGGTATCTGCCTCATATCTGCCACAGTGAAGATGCAAAGAAATTGATCAGTTTACTTCAGGGTTACCACTTAATGATAATCACACAATGACCAGTCAGCCCTTGATAAACAGGTAGCTGTACTCATAAACTTTGCATAATTTATTGGGAAGGTTCTGGAGAAGGTGGTGGCCCGGCAACTCATGGATGCCTTGGATGAAGCGGATTATCTAGACCCCTTTCAGTCGGGTTTCAGGCTTGGGTATAGCACCGAGACAGCATTGGTCGATGATCTCTGGCGAGCCCCATCCTGGTGCTACTTCACCTCTCAGTGGCTTTTGATATCATCGACCATGGTATCTTGCTGCGCCGCCTGGAGAAATTGGGAGGGGGGGACTGTTTTATAGTGGTTCTCCTCCTATCTCTCCGGTCGGATGCAAGTGTTGTTGGCAGGGGGGCAGATGTCGAGCCCTAGGCCCCTGGTTTACGGGGTGCCGCAGGGCTCGGTTCTCTCGCCCCTACTGTTTAACATCTACATGAAGCCGCTGGGTGAGATCATACAGAGTTTTGGGGTAAAGTACCATCAGTATGCTGATGATACTCAGCTTTTCATCTCCACCCCGGAACTGTCCAATGATGCACTCGCGGTGATGTCCCGGTGCCTGGAAGCTGTGGGGGCCTGGATGGGGGCGAACAGACTCAAACTTAATCCAGACAAGACCGAGCTATTGTGGGTATCGGCATCTTGGGTCCATCGCCTTCCAACTCTGGCGATGGGGGGGAGGTGTTGACCCCCTCAGAGAGGGTGCGCAACTTGGGTGTCCTCCTAGACCCACAGTTGAAATTCGATCAACATCTTGCAGCTGTGGCCAGGGGGGGCCTTTGCTCAGGTACGCCTGATACACCAGTTGTACCCCTTCCTGGACCAGGCTGTCTTACTCATGGTGATTCATGCTTTGGTTACCTCATGGCTGGATTACTGCAATGCGCTCTACATTTGACAAGCGTCCGGAAACTATAATTGGTCCAAAATGCAGCCGCGCGAACTGTTGTGGGTGCGCCTCGTGGTACCCACATAACACCACTCTTACGCGAGCTGCACTGGTTGCCAATAGGTTTCCAGATTCAATTCAAAGTGCTGGTCATTACCTTTAAAGCCCTACATGGCATCAGACCGGTTTACCTTGGAGAGCGCCTCCTGCAACCATTCGCCTCCCAGCGACCAACCAGGGCCCACAGGGTCGGCCTGCTCCGGGTGCTGCCGACTAGACATTGTTGACTGGTGGCGCCTAGGGCAAGAGCCTTCTCTGTTGTGGCCCCTGCCCTCTGGAACGAACTGCCCCCGGGGATCCGGATCATCCCAGATCTCCTCATCTTCTTCAAGGCTATTAAAATCTGGCTTTTCCTGCGGACTGGGGGGATTAAATACTCCACTCAGGGATTTTATATTACTTTTACTGATTTATAATTGGGGTTTTTTTATATTGTATTTATTGTCTTTTTAGACTGTTGTATGCCACCCTAAGTCCATTGGATTGGGCGGCATAAAAATTTTAATAAATAAATAAATATATTTATGTTTAAATTCATAAGTTTTATAAATATTATATAATAAACATATTATTCAACTGTTACCCTCTCAATTTTATTTCCACCTTAGCTTACAATCATGCTATTTACAGTAAGAGCTAATTAATCATTCCCTTAACCATCATACCTTTTTCTCTTTTTAATCATTAACTTTCTTTTACTTCCTCCCTTAAGCTTCTCAGCTGCGACTCCCTCTCTTCTTTTTGTTGTTGGTTTATTAGTCCTCCTTTCATTGTTTCTTCTCTGCCCTCATTTTGTTGCTTCTGTTGCTGATTTAAATCCTCCTCTTTGTCATAGTCCAATTGCCATGCATGTCATTTTGCTGCACTGACTGTTTTATTTGTATCTCCCATTCTGAAACAAAATCACCAATCACATGCATACCAATCTTTTCCATTGTGTATTAGGTATTATCAACCATATTTTCCATTCTCTTATTTGTCAAGTCCACCATTGATGAATCTCTTTTCACCTCTTGATCATGCCTCTCCCTCTCCGGTTTCAGCTCCATCACATCACAGATAAACCACTCTCTGTTCATTATAGTTAAAATCTTATTTCCAGTGTCAATCATTTTGTCTGCCATATTTATCATTCTTAGAATGAGTGAAGACACAATATCAGTCACTTTTTCCATTTCCATCACCATTCTCTAATTTAATTGTAACCGTTTTAAGCTTAGAATCAACAATCACATCTCAGTCTCAGTCTCTCTCCCCCACCAGCCTAGGAGTCACTTTCACTTCCATCCAAAAAGAAACAGTCATTGTTATTTTCAAATCAACTATCTTAAATGATAAATCCACCGCTTGGGATTAATTTCAAATAAAAGGAAAACATCGCCTCACCCAAAAATAAATGCCATTCACTTTCACTTCCTCCTGTGCGATCTTATTTCAGACTGGCACCGGCTTCAGAGCAGCTGGCACTGGCTTCTGAACAGCTATATTCTAGCCACTATATTGGCTAGAATATAGCTGCTATATTCTTGACACTGTCTTCGGCAAGGGATTCCCTCATCCGGGAGGAGAGATGCAGC
>JANHFQ010002776.1:30013-41472 GCA_032468035.1 Aparallactus werneri
GGAGTTGAAGTCCAGATATCTTAAATTTGCTAAGGTTGGGAAACACTGCTTTAGATATACTGGTATTCAGCAACCAAATTTGATTCCAACCAAACATTCCATAATGCAAGCCTTTCTACTTTATCATATGCAGTTTTTGATGAGCTAAATTCAATAGACTTGTCTGGATGCTTCTTCATTAGGACTGTTCAAAGGATTTTCACAACACGCAGGGATGTGTACAGAGAAGCTCTTTGAATTATCAGAGCAGTTGTGTCTTCTTTTTAAGTTGCTTGGAAGTTGGTTGTGGCTGTCTCTTCATGAATGCACCTGCATAGCTAATCCTTTTCCAGGCTTGCAAGCTGCCTTCCTGATTCAGAGAGAGGGTCCTTCTACATTCTCCCACAGGCTGTGAAGCACATTTTAAGGCATTTGCACAATTGCTCATTTGCTTATAGCAAGAATGTTTCTTGATTATATAAAGTTTCTGCAAAGTTGGTCAAAGCAGATTATAGACCTTCCATGTCATTATAGCAATTCTCATCCTTATGTAAAAAAAAAACAAACTTTATTCAGTAGAAGAAGTAAAAATCTGCTCCATTCATGTTTCCATCAAGATACCTCAACTGGCAGCTTTGTTTAAAATGACGGGAAATCATCGGTTAAGGGTCACACTGTTCCTTTCCCAAGTTTTTCTATTTAACTAAGATGTATCTTATCCTCACCTCAGATCTATGTGCACATTTCAAAATAAAAATAGCTGGATTAGCTAAAAAAATGGAAAAGCAGAAAAGTTAGCAGAAAGTTTTTTAAAACACAGAATCTTGCTGTCTGGACTCTCAGCCTAATACTGGACTTCGGGGCAGGAATACACCAATTCCTGCCCCAAGGTCATGTTTGTAACAAGTTAGATATAACAATAGTACTTTGTCTTATGTACAGCTTCCTAATGTTTTACAGCACTTTAAAGCAGTTTATAAATGTCAGCATATTGCCCTCAACAATCTGGTCTTCATTTTATCAAACTTGGAAGGTGGAAGGTGGAGTAACCTTGAGCCGGTAAGGATCAAACTCCAGGCTGTGGGCAGAGTTAGCCTGTAGTACTGCATTCTAAGTACAGTGCCATTAGGGCTCCTATATAACTGCAGCATTCAGGCTGGAGCAGCTCTTTTGGAGCAACTTCTAGAATTGTTCTTGCTAGAACCAGAGATTGCAGATCAAAACCTTCTTTTGCTTGCTAGAAATTCCTATGTTACCTTTAAAGGAAAAATTTGTGACAGTTAGATAGAATGTGTTCATTGCTTATGTTTACACAACATGGTTGACCCAGCCAGCTGCTTGTGTAAGCCCTTGGCTTATTGGCATACTCTGGCACTATGTACTCTCCAACGAATTCAAAATGTTGCCAGCCCCTGCAAAAGAGACAAGAAAGCTAACTCATTATCCTATCTTCCTTTTTTCCTCTGCACTCCACACCCAGAGGAGAAGCAATTAAAAAAAATATTGAGTAACTCAGGTTGTCCCACAGGTGCTTTTTCATAATGCAACTGGACTTTGTTTTTCCTTAACGATGTTTCGCTTCTCATTCAAGAAGTTTCTTTTGTTCTGGTCAGAAGCAGAAGCAGTTCTTGGATAAGAAGCAAAATGTCTTCAAGGAAAAGCGAAGAAAGTCCAGTTGCCTTTTGAAAAAGCACCTTTGGGACAACCGTGACCTGGATGACTGAGAATCTCCGTGGACATGAGTAACTCAGCCACTAGAAATGGGGAGGTGCGCAGCAGCATTAGGGGCAGGTTTACTCCCCCTCCCCCTTTCTTCCTCTCACTTTTCCAATAGGTTGCAGTTTATGTAGTACTAGTTCATGTGGGGCTACTGCATTTCCTTGTGCCTGGTGAAGCCCTGTTAATTCTGTTTCTTTTGATGATTTATCTGGCAACCAAGAACAAAAATATATTGTCTTGTTGCCTTATTTAAAACTGTATATACAGGCTTATCTTGAGCAGCAAAATGTTCCTGTTTCCTGCGAGGGATTAACCCTGCTTAGTTTGCCCTACTGTTGGAGGGTTGACTGATCCATTGCCTATAGAACAATAAACACAATGACAGTTTTAATCCAACCTATCTGGAGAGCCCCAGATTGGAGAAATCTGCTGCACAGAAGAAATCCCTGTTGCTTGTCAGGTGCATGCAGAAATCTTGGCCTTTAGTGGGATCCAAAACGGGAGGAAGCATGTGGCTTACCGAAATTTCAGTGCTCAGCAGCAAAGGAGGGGAGCTGGGGAAAAAAGCGGAACAAACTTTCTCACAACTCTCACAACATGTGTTACTGAAAGTGGGACTGTGCTGAAATGAAATACATTTCACAATGTCAGTGACAATATCAATGTCATTCCCCAATGACCTCAGATTCTTTGGAATAAGTCTCACACATCGCTTGGCATGTTAAGTATTTGCATAGCACACTGAAAGTTAGCATGACTTTCAAATCAGAAGCAACAGCAGTTATGGGATAGTGCCCTTCAATACATTTACTTCTTCAGCTTTGAGCTCCTCATATTACAGGTAGTGTTTGACTTACGGCCACAATTTAGCTGAAAATTTATGTTGTTAAGCGAGACATTTGTTAAGGGAATTCCGTCCCATTTTATGACTTTCTGGTCACACTTGTTAAGTGAATCACTGCAGTTGTCTAGTAACACAGTTGTTAAGGGACTCTGGCTTTTCCATTGACTACGCTTGTCAGAAGGTTGCAAAAGGTGATCACATGACCTTGGGACACTGCAACCAATGTAAATATGAGTCAGGTGCCAAGTATCTGAATGTTGATCACATGACCATGGGGATGTTGCAATGGTCGTGTGAAAAATAGTCATAAGCCACTTTTTTCAGCACCATTGTAACTTTGAATGGTCACTAAACAAACTGTTGTAAATCAAGAACTATGTGTATATAAGCTCAGTAGCTTATTTATTTTATTTTATTTTAATCAAATTTACACCCCGCCCATCTCCGAAGACTCGGGGCAGCTTACAGGGTAGAATAAAATACATAAAGTGCAATATACATTTTATGTATGTTTCTTCCTTCGTTCCTTCCAGGACCAAATGCAGCCAGTTAAAAAGAAAGTAACTATTAAGTAACTCTAGCCATACCATCTCTGTTGGATTCTTGCTGCTGTCTGAGCCTGATGGTTTTCTTGCAGACATTTCATTACCCAGCTAAGTAACAAAAAGATTTGCTGGCTGCTTATATATGATTGTTTCCCCTGCCATATTGACGAAGTTATGACTTCCTTATGAATGGGTTCTTGATTAAGAGATTGTTTCCTGCCTCATTATACCATTTGTTCTTCCCCCATTCATGTTATATACTTAGCCAGTAGGTGTGCAGTGAGGTTTTTTTTTTTAAAAATCAATACTTTTATAAACTTGTATAACAGACAAATGAATAGGAATTGGAAATATTAGGAATAGGAATAGGAAATAGAGATTGGACATCCATTTCTCTGAAATGGTATAGGGTTTCCTGCATGAACTAAAAGATCTCCAAGTTCCCTTCCATCTCTGTATTCTATTATTCTGGTCAGCTGGACAACCATCAGAATGAGAACAGGAGGGCTTCTACCTAGCAAATTGGAGATTACTTTGATTTTCTGTCTTGGCTGACTAATGGATAACAGAGGAATAATAGGAACTAGAGATCAAATTGCCAACATATGCTGGATCATGGAGAAAGCTAGGGAGTTCGAGAAAAACATCTACTTCATTGACTATGGTAAAGCCTTTGATTGTGTGGAGCACAACAAATTGTGGCAAGTTCTTAAGAAGATGCGAGTACCAGACCATCTTATTTGTTTCTTTAGAAACCTATATGCGGGTCAAGAAGCAACAGTGAGAACTTGATACGGAATCACTGATTGGTTCAAAATTGAGAAAGGAGTTCAGCAAGGCTGTATAAAGTTGCCTATTTAACTTACTGTATATGCAGAGCACATCATGAGAAAGACGGGGCTAGATGAATCAGAAGTTGAAATTAAGAATGCAGGGAGAAATATCAACATCCTCAGATATGCAGATGATACCACTCTAATGGCAGAAAGTGAAGAGGAACTAAAGAGCCTTGTGATGCGGGTGAAGGAGAATTCAAAACTTGGTTTGAAACGCAACATTAAGAAAACTAAGATCATTGCATCCGGCCCTCTCAATTCCTGGCAAATAGAAGAATGTTGTCCATGGGGTCACTCATGATGGGTCAGACATGACTTCACAACTAACAACAACAACAATCAATATCATAGCCATGATTGGCAGCAAATATAGCTTAGCCTATCTTGTCAAAGTTCTAAGTATTTTGGGGGTAGGAAAAGGTGTCCTTCTCACCAATTATGGGGTGATTTTTTTTAATGGACAAGCTTTGGGAATTGTACTAAACTGGGAGGATTTTATTGTTGTGATCTTACTAGCCTTTGGTTTTGATGAAACATTCATTTATTGAGATATAAATAGGACTGTTTCAGTAACAATCTGTAAATGAGAAATGAATATTTACTTAATAAATAATAAAGGCTAGATAATTACTGCTTTGTACATGGGAATACAAATATGTGTATATAATATAATATAGATGGTGTCTAAAGTAATTGGTATGCAAGTTCCATTTAAATTATCTAGTTCTGTAACTTTCCATGCTTGTCAATTACCAAGTAAAAAAACAAAAAAAATAATAAACCTGATTATAAATCTGGAATAGAATAGGCACTGCAAAACAAGGCATACCAGGACTTTTATACTGTGACACACAGTTGTATGTAATTGTGTCCATTGTTAAACGCATCTGGAAGAACTTTTAGATTTAGATTTTAGATTTAGATTTTATTAGATTTATACCCCGCCCCTCTCCTGGGACTCGGGGCGGCTTACAGGGTAAAGCATAAAGTACAACCATACAACAACAATTTAAAAACATATTAAATAAACCCTGAGTTAAAAAACTAGTTAAAAAATTTAAAATTTAACCACCACCCCCTTAAGCCAAACCGGCCACCTCGAACAAGTGGGTCTTCAATTCCCTGCAGAAGGTGCGGAGGTCAGGAGCAGTGCGAATGCCCGGCGGCAGTTGGTTCCACCAGGTGGGTGCACCCACAGAGAAGGCCCTACCTGTGGGTAAAAATACATGATTTCTAACCCCAGCCCACCTCACATGTTGGTCTTTTTCTGTATAAGGCCTCATAATTTTCCTTTGAATTTTTTTTCTTTGCAGAGACTGATTGAATATTCAGAAAACAGAGATAGAACCTGAAATTGCTTGAAAAGAGAACAAACACATTCAAAAACTCAGTTTCTCTACATTTCCCTGGGAAATGTTTTGTATTTATAGCAGCAAACATGATTGTTTCTAAGCATTTAATGTTCATGCTGCCTGCCCTGTTAAGATCTGTACCAAATATGGATGTTTTAAACATTAGCTTCTAATGAGGGTATGTTTGTAGTATTAATTGTAAATTAATCGTTGAATTAAATAACATCCAAATGGCAATGACATTATGGCTTTGATCATATAAAAATTAATTTATTAAAAACATGATCAATCATCCAAATAACTAATTAGATGGTATCTTTAAACATATTGTCACAAAATAATTTTCTCCCTTCTTGTGACAGCAGTGATATTGCCCAACTATTTCTGCTTTATTTAGAAAAGTGTAAGATTACATAGTTGCTTGCTGATAACGTTATCTAAATTATTCAAAGTTATTTAGCATGGTCCACTATGAATGCTACATAGGCATTACTGAAATAAATACCATCTTAGAACAGAAATAACACACGTCAGCACAATGCTGAATTTCCTAATTAACTAAAAATAAATAATAAGAACTTACAAGAAATCTGACTCAGATGTGGAAGGGACTGGCTAGAGACCCCCTTTCCATTTTCTCTAGCTTGTAGTTAATTCACTGTCTCAAGTGGCATAGTTAATTAATTAGTTTGGAGACAAGCATACAAAAAAGTCTTATGCAAGCAGACCCATAGCACGATACATAATCACACATATATTCTGCCATAAATCTTACATTATCTCACATAAAATCACAATATGGAGAACAAGATTTCCAAAACACAATCTTCATAGCTTACATTAGTATAATTTTAAAAGGTTGGATGACGGAACTACTCCTAAAAGAACAGTCAACATTCATAGGTTTTCTCTTTCCAATAGATCAAATTATCTATGGTATAATTTTAATAATTAATAATCTTAATAGCACCAAAAGAATAGTTGACAATTGGAGGAAAAGGGGATAATGAAAAAAATATCTTCATTCTTTCAGCTGTCTGAAATATATTCTATGTCAGTCAATGTTCTCGATTTCTTTTTAGAATGTAGAATAACAAAGTTGGAAGGGACCTTGGAGGTCTTATAGTCCAGCCCGCTCCTCGAACAAGGAGACCTTATACCATTTCAGGTAAATGATTGTTCAGACTCTTTTTGAAAGCCTGCAGTGATGGAGCACCTACAACTTCTGAAGGCACATTGGTTGGTTGCTCTCATTGTTAAGAACTTCCCCCTTAGTTCTAGGTTTCCTCTCTGCTTGGTTAGTTTCCATCCATTGCCTTTTGGTGCTTTGGAAAATAGTTTGACCCACTTGTCTTTGTAAGAGCCCATCAAATATTAGAACACTGCTATCATGTCTCTCCTACTCCTTCTTTCATTAGACTAGAAATACCCAATTCCTGTAACCGTTCTTTGTATGTGTTAGCCTTCAGCTCCTTAATCATTCTTGATGCCCTTCTCTCAATCTTTCCAGAGTCTCAACATCTTTTTTCTATTGAGGTGACCAGAACTGCATGCAGTATTCCAAATGTGGTCTTACTAAAGCAATGGTTCTCAACCTTCCTAATGCCGCGACCCTTTAATACAGTTCCTCATGTTGTGGTGACCCCCAACCATAAAATTATTTCCGTTGTTACTTCATAACTATAATTTTGCTACTGTTATGAATCATAATGTGTATATATATATATTCCCTCGCCATCCCTTGCTTTTTTAGGATTATAATCCTGATCATATTCCCGGTAGGGTAGTTAAAGACAATTTGCAGACGGTTTATGGTGTTTTCCTGGGGTCTTAGGCGACCCCTGTGAAAGGGGTCCCAACCCCCAGGTTGAGAATCACTGTACTAAGGCCTTGTAAAGCATTACCAGAACTTCACATGATCTTGAAGTGATGAGAAGACATTCATGTGATTGGATATTCACGTGATACTATTCAAAGATATAGTATTATTAATCCACATATTAATTTTCCTACTTAAGCCACGCTGAAATAATTAGTAGCCATCATTTAACTACAATATTAATAAGGATTTGAGTGCCACATCATAAGGATCCTACCCTCTCCCTCATGCAACTGCTCTGCTACTAGCAGATTACCAACCTGCTAGAATAGTAGTTATGCAAAAAAATGATCCTTAAAAAAGAGTATTCCAGAGATTTCTGGAATATTCCACTTCTCTCTGGATTATCCAGAGAACAATTTGTCCGTTCACAAAGTTGAATTCTTTGGACTGAACTAATATTTATTTATTTATTAATTAAGTAAATTTATACCCCGCCCTTCTCCTGGGACTCAGGGCGGCTAATAGGGCAGCATAAAAAACAATATATACAATTAAAAACTTATTAAATCAAGCCCATATTAAAAACACTATTAAAATACTTTAAAACCCCCCCACCCTGTTAATCCAGGCCGGCCAGTTGAAATAAATGGGTCTTCAATTCCTTGCGGAAGGAACGGAGATCGGGAATAGTATGAAGGGCCGGTGGCAACTCGTTCCATCAAACAGGCACCCCCACAGAGAAGGCCCTCCCCCTGGGCCCAGCCTGACGGCATTCCACAGCCATCGGTTCCCTTAGGAGGCCCTCCCTGTGGAAGCGAACCGGGCGATGGCAAGCCGCAGCCAGATGCTCCCTCAAATAAACCGGACCCTGCTAATTCAGGGCTTTAAAGGTTAAAACCAGCACCTTGAAGTATTCTAGGAGTTTTCTACCCTCAAAATACATTTCCTTTTCGATAAAGGTATGCCCAGAACACTTCAGACTACTTCTGAAGAATTTGACTTCTGGAAACTGATAAATCACATACCAGAACAGGTTGGTATGGAGAGAAAGAGGACATTCTGGAAGGCTTGGAATGGACCATCCCCATATCTCTGTAAGGATCAATTCACCCAATTTCTACGTAAGAGTATGATGTGACCAGAATGAAAGGTACAAGAGGAAATGGTCACTGACTTGCTACTATTTAAAGAGAAACGTATTTTATAAGGAAATATATAATATGGAACAGTAAAAAGCACTAACCAAGGAAAACCTGGAACTGTCACGACGACAATTTGATGGTTAGTAATAAATAAAGTTAGGTGAATCAAAAGCGGTTATTTTACGGATGAATACACAATTCAGGCCATAAGGCTATGCAAAGTAATGATGTGATCATGATACTCAGAAAAAATATTCTGCTAAATAGTTGTTTGGCATTCAATTAAGGATGATAATACCGATTGGAATTAATAGATATCTGATGAAGGCTGATATGTCTCCATCTATTCATGATGGAAGACATTGAGGGATTCTATGGCAAATTGTAGAAGATGTTAATTGAGAAAATCTACATGATTAATAGATGATTGGAATATAAAAGTTGGAGAAATGGAGGAATATGGAATTATAAGATTGGACTATTTGTTGGCATTCTTGGTTGAGATGTTATCCTTTCTTCCTTGACGTTAAGACCCTTCATTCAATCACATAAACGAGGATATACAGGCAGAATGTAAGTTCAAGGTAAGGAAGAGATTTTATAAGTTTTGTTTATGGGAAGGAAGACTGTAAAGCTCTGGAAAGAGTAAGAGTATGAAAACTGACAAAAATGCCCTAAATTTCAAGTAGGAAAATATAAATAGATTTTAGAACATGTTGATAGCTGGGGAAAGTTGGCAGATGAAAGCCTTGACCAACAATCAAGTTGGTGAAGATTGAATGAAGAGTTTTAACATCAAGCAAATAAAGATAACATTTCAACCAGAATGCCAACAGAGAAAAATAACAAAACAAAATTATTTTCAAAAATATTAGCAAACTCACAGGAAAATTCACAATGAAGATAGTATTTCTCAGCATTAATTATAGGAGAGTTTTTATAGAGGAAAAGGAAGGTAATCATGGAAGAGATTTAATAGGAAAAATGAAAATCATGAAAGACATTTAATAGAGGGGGAAAAGAAAGTAAAGGAAATTGAAACTACAAATGAGATTATGCAGTGATAAAAAAAAATTTCTGGAGGCAAAATAAATTCAGGAAATGATTGTGCTGTAAAACGCAAGGAGAAGAATCAATGCAGCTGTCAGAAAGCTTCAACCTTATATACTTACTGCTCTGTTTAAAGTAGCAAGAGAAGAAACTATAAACGTTCTAACTTCTCTATGTGAACAAATATAGAAAAAGATTGTTCCTCTTTTGTAGAAAAACAGGTTTGTAGCTGTGTATCTGTGTGTCTGCGTGTGTACACAGACAGGGTTCATGTTAAACATGACAATGACCAAGATGATGTGAACCAGTTTGCATAATAAATTCACAGTTGATGGAGAAGTGGCAAGTGTTAGATAGTTGTATTTTAAGGGATTCAAAAATAAAAAAATAAGTACATTAGACATATAAATAAGAGGTTAATTCTATGGAGAAAGGCATGACAAATTTGGATAATACCATGAAGGACAAAGATATTTCTATGATAACAAAAATCAGAATAAAGTAATTTTTCTCCTGATAATATATCACTGTGAAAGGTGGTTATTACAACAGTGTAAGAAAAAGATGTTAAATGCCTTTCAATTATGATTTTAGAGATGTTTACTAAGAGTACCATGAAATGATCGGAAAATCAATCAAATAATCCTAGAAGAAATAAATACTCTATCTTAAAGGCTATTTATATTTATTAAAATGATTCCTTGGATCCTATTTGTAACAGAATTTATAACAGAAATTTCCATTCTGTAGTCATGTGCTTGGCAAGGAGAGACTCTAATTTATTTATCTGTTTGTTTATAAAATTTGCCACCCATCTTGTATCCAATGACTGTGGGCAGCTTGCAATATAAAATATCCTTGAAAGAACTGTAGACTATAATCAGGTGGTGGTCATTTCTCCTTAGTATCATCAGACGTCAAATAAAAATACTATGTCACAATCAGTTACTTGGTTTTGAGGAGCACAATTCCATAAATTTGCTTTATTACAATGTAATAAACGTTGTATTACAACGTAAATAACATTAACTTTGCTTTATTACAATCTGAAGTATTTTTTAATACTATGGTTGACATTTTCTCTCTCTCAATAGTCACATTCTGTTGGCAGCCACAAGTGATCTAGAATACTAGCAGATGGAATTACTTCTCTTTCTTTCTGATATACTGTATTTTTCAGAGTATAAGATGCACCGAAGTATAAGATGCACCCAGCTTCTGGGGAGGAAAACAAAGGGGGAGGGGAAATCTGCCTCTGCCTCCCAGCAATTTGTCTCCTGTGCTGAATCAGCTAAAACAGGCTTCAGCACAGGAGAGAAAGGGGAGGAAAAATCTACTTCAGTTTCAGTTTCAGCCAGCCTGATTCAGCATGAGCAGCAGCTGATTGGCGATGGATCTGAATACCCCCAATCAGCTGTTGTGAGGCCCCTTTGGGGCTGAAAGGCTGCTTGCACCATGCAGCTGATCATTTAAGGAACAGGTACGGCAGAGAGGGTAAAAATGGTCGGTGGGCAGAGTTACATTTGAAGACGCACCCTAATTTTCAGCCTCTTTTAGGGGGGGGGGAAGGTGTGTCTTATACTCCGAAAAATACAGTACTTTTTTCTCCAGAATTCTCTTTTCTCACACTATTTTCTTACTTCATGAAACAGGTTGATGGGAAATGAACACATCATTCTTACTAAAGGTAACATTGGATTGTTTATACAAACTTTTGCAAGTGTGTCAAGGCCCATAAGCAACTTGAGATAACAGCCTTGTGTTTGTATTTTCCTCCCTCTCCCTGCATTACAGAAAAGTATATATTTTATCTGATGGTCAACAGCTATGAAGTTACAAATAAAACAAACAAAATGTTTAAAAATATAATATGTATGTAATTACCTACCAAGCACATCTAAATTATATTAAAGTAACTAAAATACCTTTAATATCCGACAAGGTATATCCCAACTTTTGAGCACCCTTAAATGTCTGGAAATTGAAAGCTGAAAAATTTGACATGCCCTTCAAGTGGATACATGCGCAGTGCTTACCAACAATTATCTAGTTAATGAATTTCAATCTTATTTATTTCTTGTACATCATGTACAAACTAACTCTAGGTGGCTTACATACTAGGTTTAAATCAATGATAAAAGCAATATAAATAAGAAAACAAATAGCTGTT
>JANHFQ010002779.1:185322-201584 GCA_032468035.1 Aparallactus werneri
AGATAGATAGATAGATAGATAGATAGATAGATAGATAGATAGATAGATAGATAGATAGATAGATAGATATAGATAAAAGATGGATGGATGGATGGATGGATAGATGGATAGATGGATAGATAGAAGATACATTAGGAAGATTTTAGATGGCAAAAGCTGCTAATCACAGCTTCAGCTATCAAATGGAGGGGTTTCTCCCCCTTCCCTGGATATTTTCAAAAAAGGCAGTCATTGATCAGGGATGGTACAGTGAATCCCTTGACACTGAAAGTGGTAAAAGAGTGGTAAAAGAGGAAGTAAAGAAAAAGGTACAGTGAATTCTGAAATGTTCAGAGAATTGGACTTGTTGACCTTTTATTTACCTTCCAATCTAGGATTGTATGAAGCTGTGCAGCATCCTCTTTCATAGCAGTAGCCATAGGGTATAATTCCAGTTATCCTCAACTTCAGCACGTGTTAATGTTGAGATTGAGAAACACTGTATTTTTTTATCTGAATTAATAATACTACTAAAGTTGATTTTTAATCAAAATATGAACTCCATTCTTTAAGCAGATTTATAATGTCTGATTAAAAATAAAGCTATAGTACTGTAGATATAATCCTATGCCACTAATTTCTCTCAGAATAGAAGGAAAAATTCTGGAAAGGGAAAATACAATTATATAAGCTTTAGTCCATGTGAACTCTGGTTAAAGATTTTACATATGGATTAAAATGAACAACTGATAAATCAAAAACATACTCTTCATCTCAATATTTTTAATTTTAAAATGAATATAACATCCATATGTCTAAGTTGCTGCTGAAGCACAAGTTTGTTATATAGAATAGCAGTTTCTTTAGGTACTTTTAACTGGTAACTGGATTAACAACTTTGATGAAATTTCCTTTAGATAAAAGTAAAAGGTTGTTCAGTTATTTCCCCTTTAAGTGCATGTAAGGTTTCGGGGGTTTTTCTTCATATTTGTGTACATTTTGGTTGTATGAGGTTTCTGAATACCATTTGGTTTGTTTTGATTTACATAAGGAATTGTTAAACATAGAGAAATAATAGTTGATTGATCTTACAGGTCATAGCAATTTTTGTTTCTAAAAATGACAAAATAAAGCCAACGATATCCTCAGTAAACATCTAGAAAATGTCATATTAATAGTTCAAAGGGAAATTAATAATTATATTATTTTTGTTTTTTCTTTGTTATTTGCGAAGTCGTGTCTGACCCATCAGGACCCCATGGACAACATTCCTCCAAGCCTTCCTGTCCTCTACCATCCCCCGGAGTCCATTTAAGCTCCCACCTAAGCTCCCACTGACTGCTTCAGTAACTCCATCCAGCCACTTCATTCTCTGTTGTCCTGTTCTTCTTTTGCCCTCAATCTTTCCCAGCATTAGGCTCTTCTCAAGTGAGTCCTTCCTTCTCATTTGGTGGCCTTTTTCTTTAGGAGAGAATAATTGGGAGCACAGTTTAGCAGTGACTTAATACATCACTTTCGACTGGCAAAATAAACACATAAAAGAATTATGACATAGACAGATTTTGCAACCATCTCTTGTTTGTTCTGCTTTTCTCATTTAAGAGGAGACTTAAGCCATTTAAAAGCTGTTAATGGGTTGACATTGTGTGTCCCCACAGACATTTTAAAAAGTGATTAAGCAAATTGACCAAGCGTTAGACAGTAAATTGAATTCTCTAGAGGCCAGCCCCCCCAGTGTTCAAACTCCAATTCCAAATTCTACAGATGCCATAACCTCAGGAGCTCATTGTGTTTTGTGGCCATTAGGGATTCCCTGCCTGCTTCCTTACCATGTGAATCTATTATTCTCCTTTGAGTTGTCCATGAACATCTTATCAATTTCCTTAGCAAGTATCTCCAGTCTTGTGGCTTTATTGCCTTTCCATAAATTCGAAAGATAGATGTAATGACATAAAGTTTTATTACACTTCCAGAAGAAGTAAAAGTGCATTTTCCTTGTGCTATTTAAAGGAAAATACATTTTCTTCATATTAAGATTGATAGTGATCCTGGGGGCTTTAGATTTGTAGGACTTCAATAGCCCCATTGGCAATGCCAGATTATGAATGATAGGAAATGTTATCTTGGAAAGCCCTAAGTCTCCTATTGGAAATTTAATTCTATGCAGACATTTCATAGCAGGTATAATCTTAAAACAAACATTATCTGAGTGTTTGTACAAGAAGATTAACCATTTTCTAAAAATTTGCCCAGTTAAATTAAGAGTCCTCTTTAGCTTATGAAAACAGTTTAAATTGATTGAATTTTGTAGAATTAGTGATGAATGGATTCTTGAAGACCAGGTGTGGGATTGTTACGATAAGTTGATAGCAGTTGTGCTATTTTTACATGGAAGTCATTTTATTCAGTTTGTCTGTTACACCTGGATTATTGTCAATTATGTGAGAGTAGGCTTGTTTTCTCTGAATCTTTTATTTAGATCATTTATTTCAATTGAAGATGACCTTTGTTTTAGAAGTAAAATGGATAGCCAGAGAGCAACAAATCCTAATGTGCAACAATGCATGTGGCCTGCTTCCTAATTTCTTGAATTTTGTAGTGCAAATGGAATAGATTATCTAATTGTTCTAAAATTCTGTTACGTAGAATTCTTGCTGTAGGCTTGGAGACTTTTTCCTTTTTTTTTCTTTAAAAGTAAAATTACAAGTAATTCTTACAATGTTTGCTGTAATATAGTTTATCATTGTAAATCTTAACTGATAAGAAATTAAGATGAAGATGCACTGTTATTAAAAGTGAGGTAGCCAAACTTGTCTCATGTTACATTGAATCAGACACTGGAATGGATGAAAATTATTATTTTTATATTGTATTATTTTAAAATCAGTGTAGAATATATGTTTGTAAAATGAATGTTTACTCTTAGAATGTTAAGAATGAATTCAGAGACTTATTTCTAGGTAAGTGTTTATGAAGGATTTTAACTACAAGCTCCTGAAGCTGAATTTGTGATGCCATAGGAAATAGAAATAGCCTGGTTTCGTGTTCATGTTAAACCAGTTGATCGTTTTGTTTTTAACTTAACATTGTCGTAAGTCACACTTTATGATTTAGTGCATAAATGATACAGTCTGTTCTTCTGCTGAAGAATTTGTACTTTCAAAACATTCTTTCCAATGTTTTAAGGAAATTCCTTTCAGGGCCTACCCCCTGAAGCAGCAGAAAACAAACTTTATTGAAAGCCACATACATTTCTTACACTGGAAACATTATAATGCATTTTTATCGCTAGGAAACAAAATATTTCTGACAGTTTTCTAATACTGAAAATATAGTTACTTCAAAGAATTGAATTGATGGAATCCTCTTGAATTGACAAGAAAAAGATAGTGCAGGTTTTCCCCTTGTGTTCTCAAGGGAATGCGTGGCATGCAAATAAATTCAGTTGGCAAAATTGTGGTAAGATAATGTGGAGAAAATCTGCAGTTTTCCAGATTTTTTTTCCCTTAAGCTATAATTGTGCTCATCATTAAACTGTTCACTTTAGTCTTCAGTTGGGTTTAAACAGCATTGTTGAACAATAACTGCTTTAGTTGTGATTTTGCTGCTTCCATAATGCCAGAAGAATGGTTCTTATTCTTTAGGATTTCTCTCTAATCTCAGCATTTTAGAATGGTCACCCCTCTTGTACTGCAACCTGTTAGTAATTCTGAGTCAGGTAAATTTCACTTTAGGGAACATTCTCTTTTATACTACACTTTTATTTTTTTCCTCAGTAAAATAATTAACATTTAATCTTCTATATAAAGGATCAATTAATACCGGTGTATATTCATACTCAAAACCACATCAGCCATTTTCCCTACTTGTGATAACAGAGTATATTGTATAAAAACAAGTTACATATTTTAAGTTACTTAAGGAGCTGCTTTCTTTCTGCTTTGTTTTAATGCATTCAGATTTTTTTTGTTAACTTCTGGGAGCAATTTTAAAAGGTTAGATAAAAAGCCTGAGTGCTTTGTCTCTGGGGACACTTTTTCCTCTTGATGAAAAGTCTGTTTCTTATTTAGAGTTATTGTTTTGTTACATTCTTAACCTTGCTGTAACTGCTTCAGGCATGAGATAAACCCCAAGTTCTATGTTGGGTGGGGAGAAAAAAAAAACTCCTGAGATGAGTTTCAGCTGCTTTCTCACCTAATAAATGCAGAATCGTGGTGCCCATTCATTTCATTTCCTTCCCTCCTGATCACACTATATGTAGATAACAAGGTAACTTCTATTAATAGAATAACTGAACTCCTATGGTATCTATCACTGTCACTGGTCCAATAATTGAAATAAATGCTATAGGTAAACAGGGTTGCAGTATTTTATTTTTCCTCCTGTGTTTTGCAGACCATGTACTTTACTTTCTACTACTAGAAAGTGAGACATTTGGTAGTCTTTCTGAGATATTCTACTAATAAGTAGGGGAGGAGGTGCATAAATACCGTAACAGGGAAAAAGAGACCTGGCCCAAGAGCAGCCACTATGCAAGGAAGCAGAGAATGGGTTATGTTCAGTAGGAAGTTAATAGAATAGCTGGAAGTCAGTGCAATTAAATCATTTGGCACAGTCTTTACTGGGGAGATAATAGAAATGGATGCAGGGAAAAGATGTGAACTTAGCAGTATCTGAATGGGAATGCAATAAAAATTGCAGATCTAGGAAGTGAGTGAAGTTCCTAATATTTTTGGCAAAAATGATAACTTTATGCATTAAAACAAGGTATCCTTGCCCAAATAAGTCTAACATACTGCCCCATTTAAGCTTCTATTGCTATAGTGCATTGTAGGAATGTATGTATGTATGCATGTACATATACACATACATGCATTTGTCTTTATGTAAAGGAGATAATTACCTCCAGGATTATTGAAAAATATTACTTTATTTATTTATTTATTATTAAAACTTGTATGCCACCCACCTCACAGACTCCGGGCGGCTCACAACAATAAATAGTAAAAATATTAAAAAAGGTAAAACATTTAAAATAGTAAAACATTAAAATCAATCCAACAAATGACTTCACTCCCTCCGGATGGGTTCACTAGCCCCAGGCTTGTTGGCAGAGCCATGTCTTAGTAGCCCGATGGAAGGTCAGCAGATCGGGAATGATCCGGATCCCCGGGGGTAGCTGGTTCCATAGGGTCGGCTCTGCCACAGAGAAGGCCCTCCCATGTGTTCCCGCTAGCCGACACTGATTAGCTGACGGAACCTAGGAGGCCAACTCTGTGGGATCTAACTGGACGTTGGGAGGCAAATGGTTGTAGAAGGTGGTCCCGAAAGTAACCCGGTCCTAAGCCATGTAGGGCTTTGATCATAATCAACACCTTGAATTGCGCTTGAAAACCCACAGGAAGCCAGTGCAGCTCGCGCAGAAGGGACGTTACATGGGTGTACCGAGGTACACCCATGATCACCCGCGCGGCTGCATTCTGGACTAATTGTAGTCTCCGAATGCTTTTCAAGGGCAGTCCCATGTAGAGCCTGTTGCAGTAGTCCTACCTAGAGGTAATAAGGGCATGAGTGACTGTAAGGAGCGTCTCTCGGTCCAGGAAAGGTGGGTCCAATGGCATAGGGTAGGTTTCAGCAGGCTTGATTGTTGTTGGTGAGTCCGAGATGGAATTGTGGAGATGGGTGGCAGTAGTTTTCTCTCAAACATAGAACACAGGAGAACATAGAACACAGAATAATAGGGCTGGAAGGGATCTTGGAGATCTTCTAGTCCAGCCCCCAGCTCAAGTAGGAGGCCTTAATAATAAGGGGTCTGCAGGCTAAATGGTATGAAGAACGGTTGAGGAGGCTAGGTATATCTGGCCTATTGGAGAGAAGGATTAGGAGAGACGTGATAACTGTCTCCCAGTACTTGAGGGGCTGTCACAGAGAAGCCGGGATTGTCTTACTCTCCAAAGCAGATAATGGGTGGGGACTTATTAAAGAAAAACCCATCCTAGAAGTAAGGAGAAATTTCCTGACAGTGAGAACAGTCAGTGGAACAGCTTCCCTCAAAGTAGTGGGTCTTCTATCACTAGAGGTTTTCAAAAATAGACCGGACAAACATTTGACTGGGATGTGATGTCTTCTACCTTGAGCAGACGGTTGAACTAGAAGACCTCCATGGTACCTTCTAGCCCAGGAGGGTCAAACTCACGGCGTCACGGCGTCGTCATGGCGGCACCTTTCCCCCTTCGCTAAACCGGGCAGGGGCGGGGCAGCTCATGACGCATCTGGTCCCCGGCCGCGGGTTTGACTCCCCTGTTCTAGCCTAGAGTCATAACTCTAAACGCTCCAAGACAGAGGAATTTGGTTAAATTGACTGTGTGTGTGAGGGAGAGGGATGTGGCTTCTTGGGGATGCATTTTGGAGACGTGTCAAGAGAAATGCCAAAAGAGCAATCGGCTTGGGATTAAATTCCAAATGAAATTGGGACATGAAGAACTTTCAACTGCAGGTTTCTAAAAATCTATTAAATTGAATGTCTAGAGGCAGCTGTTTAACTCATTAGCCCAGAGGGAGCGAAAGAGAAAGGGTCCCAATGAGGGTCTTCACGTATTTAGCTCAAGAATAACAGAATAACAAAGGGACTTTGGAGGTCTTCTAGTCCAACCCCCTGATCAGGCAGGAAAACTGAGGATGCCAAAATCTGATTGGGGGACCTGGGGGGGGGGACCCTATTCCATTTCAGAGAAAGGGCTGTCCAGTCTTTTCTTAAAACCTTCCAGTGTTGGAGCACCAGAACTTCTGGAGACAAGCAGTTCCATCGGTTAATTGTTCTCTCTGTCAGGAAGTTTCTGCTTACTTTTAGGTTGCTTCTCTCTTCCTTTAGTTTCCATCCATTGCTTCTTGTTTTGCCTTCTGCTGCTTTGGAAAATACAGCCCCCCCTTCTTTGTGGCAGCCCCTCAAAAGCCTGTTTTGTGATCTGCCTCCCACCCGCTTGGGCAAAGCATGTGAGCCAGTCCCTCCTTTCAGTGGTCCATGAAAGTACATCTATAGCCTGTCTCTGGTATGTCTCCCCCGCCCCCTCTGCTGGCACGGATCCAGGGAGACTGCTTGGATCTGTTGCCCCGAGACAGGTGGCCTGAACCTCTCCCCTTCGGAAGATGCACTCGCTGTATCAGGTAGCCTTTGCCACACATACCCGTCCATCGTCCAGAGTAGAACCTGTTCCTCAGTCGGAGTGGCATTTCCTTGAGTTACAGAAATGGCCCCCATCTGCTCCTTAAGCACAGCCTCCCAAGAAGGGTTTTTGTTTGCTCGGCCAGTCAATAAGCTTGTTCTGCTAGAAGATTAACCTTTGGAAGCTGGAGCTCACTTTTGGTGCAGGGCCAGACAGGAACAGCAAGTGGTGAAATTGAGTAATGTGGCTGGGTAGAATTTCCCCTGTTCTCCGGCTCTCCTGACCTTCATCTGGCTGGGATGACCTTCTGATTGGTCATCTCTCTGCTGACTCTTCAGCCTTGGGAACGGACGAGCTGTGTTCAACGCCAAGGCCTTCCTTGGGCTGAAACCCAGGACTGCTTGGACAGACATTCCTAGCAGGCAGCGAAGAGTCCATCCTGACCAGGGTTTTGGATCAAGAGACGGAGAGGTCAAGCGCAAACAGTTGCTGCCCACAGGCCAAGGGGAATCAATACCGCCCCTTGCCCTGCTGAGTCAGCAAAAGAGGGTGGGGATCAGGGTGCCCAGTGGCTCCACAGGGGGGTCTGCAGGCCACGGGCCTCTTGTCCTCCGAACATGCCGCCTGTGTGTGGTTGTCCCGTTTTTCCGCGGTCACCCAGCCAGCGCTCTCCCCAGTGTGCTTGTGGGAGATCAGAGCACAACTGATGCTTGTGTGGTTTAGAGAGCAGAGAACCACGGCTTCAGGGGGTCCTCAGTAGCCAATGAAATCTGCAAATACAGTAAGTTTCCTTTTCTTGGCAAACTTGTTCATTTATGTATAGCATGTTTTCAGCTTTCCTTTTTTTCTGTAACCACCTTATGAGATTGTTTTGTTTATTTACCAAATAGGTAGCTGCTTAACAGGATGCAAATTGGCTCCTCTACACAAATGCGGCTGTGTTGCATGGCAAAGAACCCTTGCTGTGAAGGAGTCTGATAGCTCCTCACTAGGGTTGCTGCTAGCCACAGCTTTGCAAGGGGGCCAGGAGGGGCTTCGGAGAGCATCCCCTGCCCCACGCAGGGAAATGCAGATCACCCTGGGCACCTGGCCTGATCTGCTCTCCTTCCCTCGGGGTTGGGCTGCTCTGGGTGGGCCTGTAGGAGCACCTCCTTCCCTCTCCTTGGGGCCCTCCAGGCTGAAGCCCCCAAAGCTCCTCCCATCCCACACGAGGGCAGTTGGCAGCCGGCCTTGCAAGGGTGGGATTTGCGCCTCTTATGCGCCTCTTACACGCAGGAGGAAGCTCGTCTAGGCTCAGGAAGTTGAGAAAAGGTGCTTCAGGATGGCAACTCCCCCACCCCCGTGCCGGCCACTTGGCTCCCATTGGCAGATAACGGGCACAGCCTCTTGCTACATCCTGCTTTCCTTTTCTTAACATCTTGGGTGAGGAGGTCCAGGCTGAGCCCCATGCTTTCCTTTGGTCTCCAGGTGCTGTGCAGTCGACGTGTGGCCCAGAGCTGACCCCCATGCTTCCTCAGGCCGACTGAGCCCTTGCTGGGCAGTGCAAGGGCCCCTCCTGGCTGCCCAGCTCTGCTTTCCCTCCTGGCTTTCATGGATCGGAGGCTGTCCTTGCTGCTTTTCTGGTGGGCGATGACAGTGCCCCTGGCCCTTCTGGTCAGCGAGGGACTCAGCCAGCACATCTACACCAATACCTGGGCTGTCCTGGTGCCCGCTGGCCTGCAAGAAGCCGAACGGATGGCCAGGAAGCATGGATTTCTCAACTTGGGACCGGTGAGTTACTTCCCAACACCATTTGCTCCTATTTAAACCATTATGCAAGCGAGGAGGTTTGCGCTACATCTGAGGAAAGGGCTGCAGGGCTGCTGCGTTTCCTGCTGTGGGGCCTCATGGGGGTGAATTTCCTAGGATTTTTGGATAGCAGAGGAGCAGCATGAGATCCCTGTGTGTAGTTCCTGATACTTGGAACAATGGAGGAGTCTTCTCCCTGGCACTCGCGGGTCCCGTTTTCCTTGGAGACCTTGGTGCTCTCTGAGCGTGGCTGTTTGCTTGTCGACATTTGGTCACCTGGCGAGATCACGTCTTCAGTGCTTCTAAACTGAGCCCATTGAAGTGAACTGAGATGTGAACTAGTTGGGTAGCAAAACATCTGTGAGCAACAGCCAAGTCAGGGAGTATCAAGGATTCCTTAGGTCAAACTTGAGCTACAGAGATTCTCTTGGATTGGAACTCTTGGCCGCGTTGGCTTCCATGGCCGAATTCTTGGCTATGCTGACTTCTCCTTTGGGAGGCAGGTCTCAGTTCACCTGGAGCGGGCCCTTGGGCTGGGAAGTGGCAGTGCTGTTCCTTAGGACAGGACATTTGATGTTGGCTGTTTGGAAATAGCTGTTTTGATGACTAATCAGCTGTCACTGTTGTAGCTGGCTCTTATCTTAGCAGCAGTGAAGTTGGCAGAGGGCCCAGCTGCCTAGAGTTGATGCGGGATCGAAGCCTGCTTTGCTTGGCAAGCTAGGTGGCCAGTGATGTCAATTCCCACCCGTTCTTCTGGTATTGAGGCCAGCAGTTGCTCACACATCACTGTTTGAGGAGCAGGCTCAGAACTTACTGGAGGCTTTTACAAAGACCGTTTCATGCAACTTCACAAGTCTCTTTAGACTGAGCCAGACATTTGTTATGACAACTTTTTGAGGAGCACTGTGCTCCTTGTTCTAAGTATGGAGTGTTTCTTGGGAAAGATGCGTTATATAGGGCATCATCAGTTACACTGTTCACAAACAGAGGAGGAGAGAACAGCAGAAGGAGAGCTGAGAGAATGGCTGGATGTGGTTGGAGAGTGAGCTGGTGTATAAGAAGTATATACTGTATATATGGTACCTGGCTATGCCAGGGAAGTCTCTACCACATCGCCATCGGGCGCGGCGCTGCCTTCCCTGTTGCTGGCAGCTGCGGCGGTCCCTGGCCATTCGGCAGCACCGGCACTCCTGGCGGCAGGTGCTCCTCCCGGTGGCAGGGGTTGCTCCCGGCCGTGGGCGCTACTCCCAGCCACGGCGCTACTCCTGCCTGGCTTGTCCCCCGCCACTTCCGCTCGCTGCTAGGCTAGTGGCTGAAGGAGCACCCTGGATCGCGCATCTGAGGAGGCAGCACAGAAGCGCCAGCAGCTGTTTCGGGTGCTAAGCCATAGCTGACAGGGGAGCGGCCTGGATGGTGTGGCACATGTGTGCGATGTGATCGGCGGCACAGAATGGCGCATGCACAGAGCTGGTTTGCCATTGTGTGGATGGGGAGTCTGCACTTCGGCAGCATTTTTTGTTTAATTCTGTTTTAAATTGTATATAGTATTTTATGTATTTTTATTCTACCCTGTAAGCCGCCCCGAGTCTTCGGAGAGGGGCAGGGTATAAATTTGATTAAATTAAAATAAATAAATAAATAAAATAAATTTTGTAGATATTTTCCTTGTATGAGATGGCCATAGTAAGCTTATAGGTTCCACCCCCTCACATTCTTTGCCAATTATCTAAGTCCAAAGCATACCCGAAGTTCCTGGCCCAGGCAATCATACAGTCCTTAACAATTTCATCTTACATTTTTATGTTTAACAGAAATTTACCCGGTATATATTTTCGATATGAGTTTTTCATCAGTCCTCAATATTATTTTGTTAAATTCCTGTGGTTCCCTGTCAATACCATACTTCTCATTATCTTTTTTATATTTTGTTTTAATTTGAGCATAGGACCACTAATCTAATTTTAATCCCTGATTTTGTAATTCCCCAATCAATTTCAATTCCCCTGTCTCATTTAGTATTTCTCTGTAGGTTGGTCTCTTGCCTGGGTCCAGTACATTCGGGTATACTAAGGCTTTGATTGTTGAAATCCAACATGGAAAAGGAACACTTTCTTAAGGCAGCTTTATAAAAGGGATTTACATAATTAGTGAAGCTGAATGCTAATAGTTTCCATACATTTCTGAATTTTTACTCAGACAAACTATAATTTCCTAACACCTTTTAGATTAGATTTCTTAACATAGATCAGTACCTGAAATAAGCTAATGCTTTTGGTCAGGTACCTGCATTTGTTCATAAAAAAGGGTTGTAAAGAATGAAATTATATTATATTACCAAATTAGGATAATAGAAAATTAACTTATTGATATTTATTTTATACTAAAAACTATTTTATAAACCTTTATTATCGACCATTGCTCAAGATGCCTTTCAATAAATCATAGTTCCAGCAAATGAGTCATATTTTGATATATAATAGTTAAGAAAGCTTCTAGCAATGTGAATTTAATTCTTTAAACCCAATTCTCCTACTGGTATGCAAGGACTCCATGGGAATAGCCACTCCCAAGGAAACATCTTCTAAGCTGAATGTAATCAGTAAACTAGTAGTGCTTTGCTTGTAGGAGATCTGGAAGCAACTTCTGATTGGTGTCTTAAGAAGAACCAATATTTCCCTCAGCTCCCAGGTTTTCCTGTTGGTCTTGTGTATAGTATAAAAGAATGGCAGGAATATATTTGTATTTATTTATTTATTTATTTGTATCCTGCCTTTATTATTTTTACAAAGGTCAAGGTGGAGGTCATATCTAATACACCTTCCTCTTATTTTCCCCACAATAACAACCCTGTGAAGTGAGTTGAGCTGAGAGTGAGTGAGTGACTGCCTCAAGGTCACCCAGCTGGTTTTCATGCTCAAGGCGGGACTAGAACTCACGGTCTCCCGCTTTCTAGCCTAGTGACTTAAGCACTATACCAAACTAACTTATATCCTGATTTTCAGAAAAGGTTCTTTTATATTATAGATTATTAAAAGGTTGTTAAATAATTGCAGGTATGAAAATTTCAAAGCTGTTATGAAATCAATGCTATTTTAAAACCATCAGAAGGTAACTGGCTGAGCTGGCTAGAAGGATGGTCATTGCTTCCTACAAGTCCTATCAAGCCTTCATGAGTATATGTAAAAATGCCACTAACTGAAGAAATCTCTTGCTATTATGGAACTAAATAATTTCTAATCAGCTCAAGTATTCCATTTCTAATGTGACCAAGTTCAGCTAATTATGCCAGTGCAAATTGGCTACCAAAAGCATACATTCGGCGTTTGAAAAACATAAAATTAATATCAATATCCTATGAACATTATTTCTGCTTCTCAGTTCTGAACTGCTGTGTTGACATAGAAGATCTGTAGAAAGACTACTTCTCCAGTAATATAAAAGCTAACTTACTTACAGTTGACTGTATATCTAAAAATTTCAAAGTGCATAAAAATTTGCATTATGCATACAATATAAAGTAGTATGCTGCAAGAATAAATATCTATCCTATCCAAAAAACAGCTTAGGCAAAGCTTTCTAAAACATAACATTTATTTAAGAGGGAATATTTGTATTTTGGGTTTAAGACAACATCTCAAGAAATCCACAGGAAAAAAAATACTGTTTAGGAAGTTGCCAGTTCCTCTGATATATAAGTTGCTATTACCATGGCTAAGAACTAAACAGCTACCATAATAAACATGCCTTATCTGGAAGCAAAAGATTAAGAATTAATATGTCTATGCAGAGCTGTACAACTGAAATTTATGAACTATATATTTCAATTTCATTTTATATTTACATCAAATTGACATGTATTTTGTTAGTCTATTGATATATTTGGTATATTGTCTTGCTCCTAAATATATGAATGTATTTGAAAAAAAAAATGGATACCAATGACAAAAACAAGCAATATTCACAATCCATAAATATATGTAGATGTTTAGAAAGAAATAAAATCTGTTATAAATTCCATTTATGCTGACCACACAATGTTGACTTGTACTTAGATTGTATCCCAGGTCCAAGTTATGTCAATGTTTTCTTTTTGAACAAAGAAATGCTTGTGCTTTCTTCTTAAAATACTTCTTTTCTATTTGAGTGACCGTCTCATCCCACTAAGATACTGCCCCACCTGTGCCGGTAGAGAAGACACATTGTGGGCCCTATCGGTCAAGATATTCCAGCTGGCAAGGTCCAGTCTGCCATTGCACCTGCCTTCTGGAACATCTTATCCCCTGAAGTGAGGTCAGCTCCAACCCTCCTGACCTTCCCGGAGAGATTAAAAACCTGGCTCTTCCAGTTGGCTTGGAGCTTCAACGGAGGGCCTTCATGCTGTAGGCGTTTAATGACAGACCCCACCTTCTTTCCCTCTCATCATATTCCCTCCTCCCATCTTTCTTAGCTAGGTTGATTTTATAATATTGTATTTATGTTATTATGAATTATGAAGTTTTATCTTTCAATATTATAAGTTGTCCAGAGTTATTGTGTGGCAAGATGGGCAGCTAATACATTTTACAAACTAACAAACCCAATAAAGGTAAAGGTAAAGGTTTCCCTTGCACATACGTGCTAATCGTTTCCAATACAATAGGTTAAAAGACGAGAAATGCCATAATTTAAAAGAAAACAAATTTAGACCTTTTCAAAAGGGCAACGTACCTGATTCAGGACTGGTTTGATTGCAGCTGTTCACAATGCTGTTTGGTATCACTTTAGTGGAAGGTGCTTGGATTCGTGGATGAGCTGGATTCAGATGTAATGAATTTCCTAAAGTCATTCCCGACGGATTGAGCACCCCACAGTTTCCAGTAGGCTGCATCTGATTTATTAAGCCTGCAAGATGGTTATTTGGGCCAGGACTAGTGCAATGGCCAAAAGTAGTGTTTGAATTCAGGCAGTGCATACTTTCCCCTCTCAAAGGTAAATCCTGTGCCAGTGAATTCGGAAGAGTGCTCGAGCTCATAGTAGTATCTGTAAAATGTAGTTGGTTAGCAGAGCAAGGCAAAACAGTATTTGAGCTCCCACAACTAGAAATACTATTGCTGCTCATATGAGTGTTTTGGCAGCTCATGGACTGAAGTAACTGAGACATCGATGTGATGGGAAATGAACCCTGGTTCTGCTTTCTTATCAAATCAGGCCCAGATTTTGGAACGCCAACTGAGCTGTCCAACTGAGACTGCCTAAGCAAACTCAACACTGTAGTGGTTGGGGGTTTCCTTTTCCTCAAAGGATCTTTTTGTTGAGACATAAGCTTATCTCGTAGTGCTGCTCGACCACTCTGCCCTTCGTTCGTCGGTAGAAGCACATTGGCGGCCGGTGGAAACATGGGGTTTAAAGTGCTATGTCCATCATTGCTGCTATTGCTGGCAACTATTCCAGAATTGCTACTGCTGTTATTATTACTGTTACCAGTAAGTTTATTTTGATTTGCTAGCTGTGCTTTGGCGGCTGCTGAGAGTAAACTACTAGCTGGAAAAGAGGCAGCATTGTGCTGATTCAAGATCTGATTTAAAGGCATTCCCAGCAAGCCAGGTTGACTCTTCATGGACCCACTTCCGGTAGACGCAGGTGGAAAAGCTGCATTGCCCAAAGGGTTCAACACATTACTCATTCCAGCAATCAGTGAGTTAGGAATGTCCTTATATTGGTGGAATCCATCTATCTTCATGGAAGGGCTTGATGGCATGGATGGTCTAGGAGATCCTATTGTTGATCTTGGTGACCGAGGGGGGACTTTAATATTAGTACAAGATGACTGTGGTCCTACTGGAATCATGAAATTTCCATGATCTGATGATGTGGAAGAAGAGCGTGATCTTTGGGGTGAAGCCTCAATCCTTCCAATTCCAGATCCCATCATATGAACTGGTGACGTTACTGGTGAGGGCGAGAGAGAAGTTGAAGCAGAGTGCTGAACTCTCTGCAAGTGGCTTCCGTGGTTTGTATGACCAGGTTTTACAGTTGGCAAAGGGAGATTACTTGGTAAAGGAACAACAGCTGGAGGCATGCTTACATTCATCACAGGTACCTGAGAGTGGACATTTGAATGGTAAGTACTTGGATTCATTATAACAGGATTTTGATTCATGGGCTTGCTGGGAATGGGGTCAAGAATGCCAAGTGGATCCTTCTCTGATGTTAATGGCTTTTTCTGAAGTATACATGAAGAAGGTGGTGGCGGCGGCGGTAGCGGTGGCGGGCCTTGAGGTGGTTTGTGGTGAAACACTGCTCGCGACATATCCATATTAGCTGAAAAATTACACATGGGTTTTTTCATTACTGGACTTTTGGTGGTGAGAGTTGGAGAAAGAGGTATATTAGTTCTTCCAGCCATTGCACAAGATGACTGCACAGGAGAACCATGTAACATAACAGAGGGTGGGGAGAGAGGGGTCCTGTTCATGTGAACAGGGCTAGAATTAGGCGCTCCATGAAAATTGGAATTATTCCTTGTGAAAACATCTGGACTTCCAAGTGGATCTGTCCTAGGTGAGATTGAACCATCTCCATATATTTGTGAGCCCGATGACGCTGGACTAGGCATTCCTCCATGACTGCCACGATACGGCGACTTCTGCCCGTGTTCATTATTGCCCAATCTCTGTCTAGGATAGACAGAATGAAGTTCTTGTTGGCTTGCAGTCATCTCTTGCACATATAACCTACCCATGGCATTTGAGGCTCCCATCATCAATTTGAAAGGAGTTTTACATTCTGGCATCACGGAATTAGTTATTCCTTCATGTGATTTATTCCTCACTGATCTTGGAGTTGCCGCTCGTGAAGGTACTATTGGACTGACGTCTGATTTAAAAAAAACATGAAAATTACTATTTCATGACAACATAATTCATACAATAAAATTTAAATCACTTAAACCAGGAATTCTGGTAGACATTCCTATACTGTATACGCCCTATTACAGTTTTTCCTATCTTACACCTGTCTAAATGTATGGTTTCAATCTTCAAAGTTCTCAGCAATACCTATCCTGAAGCACATCAGTTCTCACGGTGCCCAATTCAGGGAAGTCCTATGTCACGGTGGCAAACTGGAAACAGAAATCCAATCAATTGAAAACTGATCTCTGCAGCCCTTCTATAGTATCTGTGATAGACAATTGGAGTGTTCCATGTTGTAGGAACTAGGTAATATTACAAATTAATTAGACTTCTAGGTCTAAGGTAAAGGTAAAGGTTCCCTTGCACATATGTGCTAGTCGTTTCTGACTCTAGGGGGCGGTGCTCATCTCCGTTTCAAAGCCAAAGAGCCAGCGTTGTC
>JANHFQ010002779.1:292014-303576 GCA_032468035.1 Aparallactus werneri
GATCTCAATAACAACAGCTGCTTAGGATGTTACAACACAGAGGATTAATCTGCAAACATCAATTCCATCAACCAATCAGGATGTAACAACACAACTAATCAACTAGCATACAGCAACAAAGCCAACTAGCTACACCTCCCCACCAGTATTTATAGAGAGACGGCAGCTCTGGCCACGCATTTATACCGATACAGTATGGTAAACAAATGGCCAGAAGATGATGAGTGAGATCTCATTGAAACGTCGCCAAGATACTTCCAATTTTATGGAGGAGCTGCCACATGCAAAATAATAATATTAAGTAATTTAACATTAACAAAGATGGGAAATATTAAAGTATCATTAGCTTTTAACGTATTTGGATACTCTGCAGAGTGGATGCAAAGAGAACTTTATGCATGTATTTGCACACTTGTAGACTTATTTGTTCTGTATATTTGCAACCCACCAGCTCTCTTTCCTTTATTTTCAGCTCTCCTTGCCTCTCTTTAGACATCGTGTACCTTCTCACTAATAAGCAGAGTAATGCTTGCTGGTATAATTAGGAAAAATGGGACATGCAGTTCAGAGTTATTATCAAACCAGCACTTTATTATAAAGTTAGATATGTTTAATTCCTTGTTGTCAGCTTTCATTACGCCAGAAAAATCAATTTGCCACTGTCTCCTTTCCATTATTCAATCTTCTAATGAGCTAGCTTGCAGTCTGCTCAGAATCAGATTTTATGATGAATCATGCGATGGATAAGGGCTCACAAATCTACATGCAGGATATGAAACTCTTTTCTACCTAGCACAGTTTTCCTCCTATTAAATATACCGAACATCACAAATGATAAGAGAATATGGAATCTGGGTCTAAAAAAACAAACAAAAACAATAATAATCTTCTGCCAAGAGCTTTGGATAAATCGACATGCTTCACTATTTTATTACAAATCAACCTCTTTTTTATTGCACATTTGCAGTAATAATGGTAAGTCAAAAGGTCAGGTACTTTTTGTTTGTTCTTTATATCATTTTATTACTGGATCAATAAATGCACAGTAATAACGATCGCATTTCCAGATTATTATTATTATTTGTTTTTCATGTTCAATCCCACTCCTGAAGGTGTCTCCCAGAAGTGACTCTTCTAAAATGACCTTTTCTGAATCCATAAACATATACATTATTTGTTTATAAACAAATATATTACTATAGTTTTTTTGGGGGGGAATTGAAGGTAGTTTGTGTAAGCCTGTTTCTTCATTTATCATCATGGTTCACTTTATGAAAAGGTGAATTTGGTTCAAAGTCAGCTGATGAGTTCCATGGTTGAGTGGAAATTTGCACTAGAAGCTTTTGAGTTTCAGTCTCTCAAAGAGAGAAGTGTTACACCTCACTAAGAAAGTGTCCAGACAGAGACGAGAATTGTGGTGGAATGTAGTGTAGATACCAGGAGATGGTGAGTTATAATCCTGCCTTAGGCATGAAAGCTGACTGGGTGACTTTTGGCCAATCACCAAGAGGCAGTGAGTTCTAGTCCCATCTTAGGCATGAAAGCCAATTGGATGACTTCAGGCCAATCATCAGAGGGTAGTGAGTTCTAGTTCCACCTAAGGCATGATAGCCAGCTGGGTGACTGTGGGCCAATCATTCCCTCTCAACCCATCTCACTTCACAAGGTTATTGTTGTGGGGAAACTAGGGGGAGAAAGGAGTATTAGATACCTTTGCCCCCCTGAGTTATTAATAAAAACAATAAAGGTGAGATTAAAAAAAAGAACTGGCAAAGAAAAGTACTGGATTTAGAATGTCTGGTAGGCAGGAAAAGGACCAAGTTGGACCCTCCCTAGTAGTTTACAGGGTATCTCTACAGTTATACAGTTATAGTTTTACAGTCTGGCAAGATTCAGTCTGTTTGACAGAATGATCCTGCTACTCCTTCCAAAGTTCTCTGGCCTTTTGGAATATTTGAGTGGCACAATTAAATAAATTTTCTACACTCATCCCTGCACCCTTTCCATTCCAAGGGAAAAGAATCCTTACTGAATTTGGAGAAAGGAAGAGGGAACCATCAGGATGGATTCTTCAACACTTAAAGAAAGCATTTTTTTCCTGCTATGCCATTGTCCTGGTTTGCAAGTGTCACTGTTCTTGATGAAAAGTTAAAGCTCTCAAATAAGAAAGGATGTATCACCTCTCATTTGTTACTCAATAGAAGACCTTACTGCTTAAACTCCACTCCCTCATAAGGCCTGCCACAATCTCTCCTTTGCCTGATTTTTAAAAAAGAGTTTAAGAATTAGCAAAAATTTGATTAAGTGGGTGTTTAACTTTCAGAGTAAACTGCGGTACTGCCACAAAATTGTTGTTATGATATGGGTCACATAACTTTCATTTAAGATGCTTGGGTTACGTTTATTTTGGGGTTATGTCTATGATGCCTTCTTGGTAATAGAAATGGGATGCCAACAGCTTCTTCTCAGATGTTTTGTTGACTTCATGAAGGGAATATGAGCATGACCTTTGGGAAAAACATTCATAACCCATTAAGACAACAAGAGTAGAAACATGTGTTCAGCCTTAGGAGGCAGGAAAGGCTTTGAAAGAGATTCAGACTGGCCCTCCCATGACTCACAGGATATAAGAGCGAGGAAAGGGAAAATACAGCCAGGCTATTTCTATAATACTAGTAAAGGAGAATATTTGCAGCTCAGGGATGAAATGTGAGGTCCTTGATGTTCTCTGAGTTGGTTCTTTTCTTTTAGACATTTCATTACCCTAGCATCATCAGTGCTAGTCTTTTCGTTGGATGTACTGATGGTGTTATCTAATTGGGTAATGAAATGTCTGCAAGTAAACAACCAAGCTCATACAAGCAACCAAAACAATGAAGACCCATTATTTTTTTATAATCTATCTCAATAAAGTTCTGCTCTTCTTGTGGAATCCATTTCCTGGTCTTCTCTTGCTCAAAGGGCTGCTTGGCAGGGGTTTTTTTCAATTTTTTTACCAACCTGTACTGTGGATGTGGCTTTGTGGGTGTGGCTTAGTGGGTATGGCTTAGTGGGTGTGGTTAGGTGATCAGTTTTGGGGGGGGAAATAAAAAAAATAATAAAAAATGTAAAAAAATTTGGGCCCTGCCACTCACCTGCATGCTATAGCTACCTTTATTCTCTCTGTTTGCAGCACAGCTGATTGGCGGGGCAGCGTGTCTCACCTGGTTTTCCACCTAGGGGCTTCTGCAGGAAGTTTCTTTCTTTAGAAAACAAACCTCCTGCAGAAGCTCCTAGGTGGAGAAACAGCTGAGCTGTGCTGCAAACAGAGCGATGGGTGGGAGGGCCCAGCAGCAAAAAAAACATTTTGTTTTAAAAAACCAGCCGCGGGCTGGGTAGATTGAGTCAGCGGGCCGTATCTGGCCCGCGGGCCTTAGTTTGAGGATCTCTGCCATAGAGAGTGAAAACAGTACTATCTAGAGCAGGGTGTCAAACGCATTTTCCCATTGTGGGCTGTATCAGGATTTTGTTTGCCCTTGGGGGTCTGGGGTGGGTGTGACCTGGTCATCACAGCCAACTGGGTAGGCATGGTCAGGGTGGGCATGGGCCAGTTCCTCACCATCTTCGGGACAGCCCCATGGGGCAACTCTGGGCCTACTGCGGGCTGGATTTGGCCATGGGCCACGTCTGGTCTAGAGCATGGGGTGGGTGGGTTTCCAACCTTTAAGCTTGCCTGGGCTGCCATTGAGTGAAGAGGAATTTCTTGGGTCACTTATAAAATATACAATGCATATAAATCACATATTAATGCTAAGTTTACGATCTTGTGCAGCCACATTACTTGCTGTCCAGGGCTGAATGTGACCCGTGGGGCTGCAGGTTGGATACACCTCATCTAAAGTCCCACAGCGTGCACAAATAGCCCATTGCCCTTTTGAAAGTTGCTAAAGTTGGGGCCATCAGTTGCATCAGGTTAGCATGTAAAATAGGGAAAAATAATATTCGTAATTGTTCAATAGTATCTAGAAGTCCTGGGCGAGTGGGCGTCCTTGAAGCCCCACATTTGGAAGATAAGTGATCATTTGGACCTCATTCTTAGAACAAGCAATACTCAACTACAATAGGGCTTTTTCTATGTTGTATCTGAAAATATGAAATATGTAATCATAGGGTCATGGTTTGCAGCACTGTCTTCAGCCGTTAGGACACTTTTGTCCTCCAATAACTTTTTTCATGTAGACTGTGGTACACTGAGAATTGCATGAATTGAGCTAGTTTGCAATTTTGTATTCAGTCAAATTATCATCAATTTAGTTTATCAGAACTATCATGCTTTTTAAAGTTCAATTATATCAAACAACAAAAAGGGAGAATTTCTTTAGATACATTAGTTAATTCCTGATTTCCCATACAGATAGATGTAATTCCCACAGTGGCACTTCCTGTGTCTCTTTTGCTCTGAGTTATGTACAGTCTACTTCTGCAGGGTAGATGTGATTGTAAAGATTTTCTGCTAATATTGGCCAAAGCCATTTCTAGTGTAAAGATACTTTGAGTTTTAATTATTCCTAGTATCCCCCCTCGCCCCCCAAAAAAAACAAATTGAAATGCTGCTCTTAAGACTTTCTTTCTGCCAAAGGACATTTTATTTGTGATTGCTGAAATATAATTATAATCCACTGTTTCCAAATTGGCGAAACAAAATCTGAGAAGTAATAATTGTTTATGTGCAATATAAGAGAGACTTCATTTTAAAGAACGAATCAGAACAGTGTGCAAGTCATAGTAGTCACTTAATTTTTTATTCATTGTTCTGTGGGAATAGGGAAAGAGAAGCATACATTTATACAATATTTCACAATCACTTTTTATCCAGGATGGGTTACTCATAAATACTTGCCGAAAAATAGCAAGAGCAATTTGACAGTAGTACAACAACCTGTGCCCAGAACACTGACAAGTACCGAGTAAAGCTAAAATAATTGCTTACCAATATTTTGAGAGGTAACATCTTATATGGGCTTGAGTGTGCATTAAAAAAAAAGTACTGCTGGTTGAATATATTGAGGTAAATGGTGTTCCAACAAGGATACTACTTTTTATCCCTTGTTCGTAATCCTGTACATAGCTTGCTGAATTTTATACCAAATATTCCTAATAAAAATGCATTAAAAAGTTTAAAAAGAGAATTGGAAAAAAGGTCAACCAATCAGTCACCTCACTTTGTTAAACTACGATCAGCAATTTTATTCTGTAGAACAGTAGTATGAACACTATTTATTACTACTACATCTGATTACACCTTAAGTTATGCAAGAGCTACTCCACATGGATTTTGCTATCAAAGAAAGTATAAAGTTGTGTAGTTTAATCCAGACTCATTTTCAGAATACCACCATGAATGAGAACACTAGGTCAAAGAACTCCAACAATTACGAGGCACAATCTGTTCCAAAAATGCTAAGGTATATTTAGCAACTGTACAAAGAGTAGTCATGCATCATGTGATATAAAGTTCTTTGCATCTAACACAAACTGAAAAGGTATTGCAAAGTTTAGACTTTGAAGTTGTTCACAAAACTGATCAGTTAAATCCTGTGGCAATTATATGGCAGCCAACTAAGTAGTCACAGGCAAACCAAAGGACAATGAAAGCTCGAGTCTCAGCCCGGGCTTTCCTTCACAAGTCAAAGTTACAAGGTAAATCACCAGAGCTGGCCAGATCAATACAAGCTGTATGGTTCAAGTACAAAAAGCAACAACAGCCACAATATCTGCCAGAAAGCAGAGCACTTTTCTTAGCTCAGACATTAATGGGTTAATTTCCTAGGATAGATCTTGGCTTAAGCATTTTGAAAGAACTGTCCACCCTTGAATTTTTCAAACAAAGAAGTTGAGATTTCGTGCAAGACTATTCTGGTGGATTTTTATTTTTGGGGCAGTTTGGTGGATTTTAATAATTTGACAGATTCTACCACAATAAAAGGATTTTCTGATGAGAGGCACCTTGAAAAGCAAAGACTAGTTATGGGGAAGCAAGGAAGGGAAGTTTTGGAAAATACTTTTTTAAAAAAACTCATCTCATGTACACATGGTTCTGCTTGATTGTACGTTTTGATATTTCTCCTATATGACCTGCAATTTCAATGGCATTTGCAAAAAAAACATATGTGGAAAAATCTTACTTGGCTTGACTCATACCGATTTTAAAAAATACCTGCTCTATGAAGCTGTGGCAGGAGATCTGCAACCAGGAATGTTGTTTGTAGGCATGTGCTTTTAAAGATGAACACTGATAGAACACTACATTTTCCTAGTATGAATATTTGCATTTCAAGGAAAAAAACCACACATGCCAATCATTGCTATCATTTTAGATGACGCTGTTGCAAATCAATCCCTAACAAGTAGAATCAAGCAAATCATTTTTTTATCCAAAAAAAATCTGAACATCTGAAATGTTATGTTTGTTAACAAAAATAGCAAGTTATGCCCAGCAACATCCATAATCAAATTATGGCATCAAATTTGGTAACTATGAGACCAAAATATGTCTCTATAGGGTATGCCAGTTTGCAGAGAAATCCTCTAATACCTGTCTCTGTTTAGAACCTGATGTCCAAAATCTTCTTTATAGTTATTTCTTCTACATTTTTGGAGACCAGTTCAAATTAAAAAAAAAAAAACCTCACTGTGATTTTATAAATCGTTAGAAAAGAACATTCACAGTGAACATTTAACTATATTTTCCTTTATAAATCTAATGTATTGTTTAAATATAAAACACCTAGAATCTGATAATACTGGCTACTGTTGGTTCAGTACTTTTGTTTTGAGAATTCACTTTGGCTTGTATATATAAACGATTCAAATAAGTGTAGTGTATTATTACTGCCATTTAAAAGTACTTTGGCACCTTCCTACTTTCTGCCCCTTTTGCTAGAGTCTTCTTAATGGATAGGCTCCATATCACTAATCCCTATTACTCCTTCAATTCAGTAGTTTAAAGTTGTAGGGCTTTTTTTTTCCTTGTGAGACTATGCTACATTATCATTTCCATTGAAATAATTGCATGTTTGACGGTAAGGTGATTTTTTCTAAAAAAAAAAATGTCTGTATTTCTAATTTTTTAATGACCACAAAAACATATGTATCACTCTTCAGTGTTCCTCTGACAAGCCGGCATAAAAAAAATAATAATAATAAAGTGATGTGATGACAAAAAGACAACAGATATAATATGTGTGGAGTTCAAGGTCATGAAGCTTCCTGAGGTGATCTTGAAAATACAACACAGTGGAAATAGAGATGTCCAGGGCTGGACCCACACACTTGTTGGTTGGGAACTTTCCCCCTGCCACCTTCTTCCGACAGCAGCCCCTCACCCCAATAGCTAGAGGAGTTTCTGATCCCCTTTGCATGGGGTAGGGGCTGGGTTGCTGGGGAGGGGAATGGAAGGAAGGGTAGCTTTCACCATCTTGTTGCATGTGTCTCTGTGGAGCAACCCACTGTGTCCTGTTTAGTGAAATAGAAAATAACACTAGACAAAATATACATAAAACAGCAAAAAGCTTCTTTGAAAGAATTAATGTTAAGAGCTTTCCAGTGCCAGAGCTCAATAAAATAATAATTAAAAAATCATGCTTAAATTTTCAAATTCCCATCAGACACAGCAAACCTAAATATTTAGTAAAATAAATGTATACACTATTTTGGGAACTGGAAATAAAGCTTTTAACTAATTGGGGAAGTTGTCATTGAAAAGGCAATACATTTTTATACATAAGCTAGAACAAGGAAAGACTAACACACCGTTTTAGGAATGGCCATGGACTGTTGGCATGAAGCACAGCTTATAACCTTTAAAAATACACCATGGATTTTTAAAAATGCATCAGTTACAAAATCTGGATCAACTTATTAATTCAGTTTTATTAGTGTTGTCAATTCAATTTAGCATAGGTGGAACTGAGGTATACCTTGTTGAGGGAGGTTAAGTAATGCTTGGAAGCCTTTTTGCTAGATCCCATTTTGATTACATAGAACAGCAGCACACTAAACATTCACAAGCTGTGTCATATTGGCATTACAATAGTCATTTATATAAACACAACAGCAAATGCAATAAAAACAAGTTACCCTTTTTCTTAAATCTGAAATGAAATGTCTGATTTAAAAAAAATAGCAGTAGTTCATTTTAAGGAATTAGTCTGACATGTTAAGAAATACAATGTCAGTTTTTAAAATGTCTGACAAGCCGAGATAGGTCCATGTTCTTCAGGTACGTTTAACATTATCTTGCCATTTTCTCCGGCATATGTAGTAAGTCTTCTGGATCCAAGACTGGAGAAGAACGAAGAGGAATCTTCCTACTGACACTTCAGAGTTGGACTTACCATTTCATGCTGAAAATTACTGACCAGAAATAGGCCAGTTGACTTGGCAGTTCCAGTACTGAGTCTTATTGGTCAAGGAGGGTGACCACTGCTACTATCATAGACTGGATTCTTTGGGAGGAAAATCCACATTTGTCACCATGGTGACCACAGTCACAATGTCTTCTGTTGTTATAATGTTTGTTAGTCTTTGCATTTGGATAATCCTTTCCTCTACACAGCCTGCTGATAATCGAGCTTCTGCATCATGATCCCAACACTCTTCTATTGTTTCACAGAGCATTGCCATTCCCTAAAAATAACAATAAGAAAGGATACAGTTTTGGAATTCTTATACAATAGGACAGAATATTAAAAACACTGTCCTGAAATACATAAAACAGCATCCAAATGAAAACAAAAGGAATAAAACATCTGGTGATATTAACACCTTCTATGCGACCTTGACATTGAGGAGCTGCAAGTGCCCAATTCTGAAATCCAGAATCAATCTGGAATGAGAAAAGATTCAAGACCATATAAATACTTACTGTTTATCCTGCCTTAGCTGTAACCTAGGTTCATGATTGTTCCTGTATATCTGAAAAGCTACTATAATATCATTTCAGTTTCTTCTCCTTTTCGAAAGTTGAATTGATGCAATTTCAAATTAGGATTTTGAAACAAGGGTTAACCCTCCTCTTCCTTCTGCCAGGATATTTTTTTAATCTAGCTACATTTTAAAATATTCCTTCCAGTCAGTCTTGCAGACTGGCTAGACTGGTGTAGGATTTAAATGGGGTCAGATGGGGGAGGGGAGGAAGACAGATTGGCTACAGGTTATACATTGGACAGATTACAAGAACTTTATCTGCTAGCAACTGTGTTGTGTTAGAAAGCCATTGTGTTGTTAAGAGCCTCTGAGATTGCCTGAAACCTTTTGATGTATGTGATTTTAGCAATCTCTCTCAACTGTGTTTATAGACTTTTCCTAAAAAGGTCACTGATGCCTGCCATGGGATGTCCTGGGAGGCTGAAATGCTCTGATATTAATTTATCCTCGTTTTGAGTGCACATGAGGAAAAAAACACTTTTACAGACAATTACCATGTCCTTTGTAGCTTGTAACCATGACAAATATATCAGCTATCCTATTTTTATAGGTGAAAGACAAATAGGAAAAGTATTGAGTCCTGTTAAATCTCAGAAAGGAGGGGAAAAGCAGTTAGCTCCATCTGCATTAAATTTATTTATTTTATTTATTTATTTATTAAATTTATACCGCGCCCTTCTCCTGGGACTCAGGGTGGCTCACAGGGCAGCATAAAAAACAAAGTATACAATTAAAAACTTATTAAATCAAGCCCATATTAAAAACACTATTAAACTACTTTAAAAATCCTCCCCACCCTATTAATCCAGGCCGGCCAGTTGAAATAAATGGGTCTTCAGTTCTTTGCGGAAGGAACGGAGATCGGGAATAGTACGAAGGGCCGGTGGCAACTGGTTCCACCAAACAGGTGCCCCCACAGAGAAGGCCCTCCCTCTGGGCCCAGCCTGGCGGCATTCTGTAGCCGTCGGTTCCCTGAGGAGGCCCTCCCTGTGAGAGCGAACCCGCGATAGGAAGCTGGAAATATCTGCCACTACCTAAGATTGAACTCTCAGCCTTCCGAGTGGGAGGCGAGGCATCTTCACAACTAGGCTACCCAGCCTATTCATTTGCCTATTCAGATCGAACCTTGAATTTCCCCCTTGCGTATTTATCTCAAGATGCTTTTGATGGATTGGACGCTTGACCTGCAAGGATACTAAGACAGGGCTCTATAGTCGTTTGGTTTGCAATCCTAAGTGATTTTGGAAAGCCTTTGCCTCATTTATCACTCTTTAGAGATAGCTCCTGGGGTGCTGTGGAGTTTATTAAATATTTCAAAGCACTTTCATGTTCTGGGATGAAAGAGTTGCGTTAAAATGTACTCAGTGTTGTCATTATTGATTTATGCTGTGTTTTACTGCTACAGATTTCCTTCTTTTAAAAGCCTCCAGTTAAACAGTAAAAAAACAAAAACCCAAGGCAACAGTCTTTTTTTCCTTCTTTTTCTTTTGCACCTGACCTCTTTCCCCCCCTCCATCATCGTCTTGTGAAAGCTTTTGCAGGGTAGCCATAAACTTTCACTTGAAGAAAAAAAAAAACCTTTGACATTTGTGCTTAAGCCTTTGAGAATTTGGGAAGGAAAATAAAAGGCAATTCAGAAAAATGCAAAACAGAAGACACAATTGGACGCTGCCTTCTCTGGAACTGCAGAGTGCAAGTTGCTATTCCATGCCCATGCCAGTTTCCCTTCTGGAGCTTAACCCTTGATATATACCAGGGGTTGGCAACTCGCGGCTCTGGAGCCACATGTGGCTCTTTCATCCCTTTGCTGCTGCTCCCTGGCACTGGTCGGTAAAAGGCAAAAGGATGTCGAGCTATGAGGAGACTCTATGGTGGGGGAACTGGACTTCCGGTCAGCTCCAGAATTGAATAGGGGACTACTGGTTAGGACTTTTGTGGCTTTTTGAGTGTTTTAAGGCTACCAACCCCTGATATATACACTGTACAACCCTTTAGTATCCCACAAGCAGATAAAAGATTCTGTACTTTTACTTTAATATTGTATGTAAACCAAGCCTTTATGGTTTGTTCAACAAACACTGGTTGGGGGGAAAAAAGCACCAGAGCCCAGAGAGATTGAATTACCACATATCAGCAAACTTATTTATTTATTTTATTTATTTCCAATATCCATATGGACTATTATTATTATTATTATTATTATTATTTCCATATCCAATGGACTCAGGGCGGCTTATAATAATTAAAAACAAACAATAAATACAAACCCCCATTAAAAACCAATCACCATTACTCTAAAAAATCCCTGAGTGGAATAATTATGACTTATGACTATTTAATTTAATTATGACTTATGACTATATAATTATGACTTATGACTATTCCACATTGCTTGTATCTTTACTATCTATGTTATTTTTATTTGTATGATTTTATTGCTTATTAGTAACCTATAACTATCACTAAGTGTTGTGTCTTATAATTCTTGATGATTCTTGATGAATGTATTTTATGTTATTTTTTCTTCTTATGTACTCTGAGAGCTGAGGGCATATGCACCAAAGACAAATTCTTTGTGTGTCCACACATTTGGTC
>JANHFQ010002780.1:54912-66826 GCA_032468035.1 Aparallactus werneri
AAAAGCACCAGGACAGAGGAACAACCCCTGTCTCTGGCACGCCAGAGATCATTCACCAGCACGACCAATGCCGTCTCGGTGCTGTGTCTGGTCCTGAAGCCCGATTGGTAGGGGTCTAGATAAACAGTTTCCTCCAGGAATTGGGGAAGCTGCTGTGCCACCACGCTCTCTACAACCTTCGCAACAAAGTCAAGGTTGGAGACAGGACGGAAGTTGTCTAACACAGCTGAGTCTAATGCAGGCTTCTTGAGAAGGGGCCTCACCACCGCCTCTTTCAAGGCGGCAGGGAAATGCCCCTCTCGTAAAGAAGCAGACATCACTGCATGGAGCCAGCTGCAGGAGCTCCTCAGAAAACCAAGGGGCCCAACAATCTGCAGGTGGGACTCATCATCAAGGGGTAAGGCAGGCTGCTCCCAGGAGAGGGGGGAACCCCTGAGAGCAAACAAGTTGGCAGCCATGTAATAAAACATTTAAAAAGCATCCACAGGGCTGGGGAATAGCAGGGGGAGAGTCCATGGAGGTGATCTCGATTTCTGTGGTCCAACTCAGCACAATGTCCAGCCCGTTGCCACCCGGGCCTAGTTCATAAAGAAGGGGAGGGCGCTGAGCACCCTCTCACAGTGCCCAGCGCCGTCCTGGAACTGAAGTTCGAGACTTGGAAAGGGACACTAATTACCCTCTCACCACAAGAACTTGTGGGCCTCAGAATAGCGTGCAAAAAGGGGGGAGTCAATAAATCATTAACCCCCCCCCATCCTCGCCATGTGATGACCAAGTCCCTGTTCTGGAGGATGTGGGAATGGTGAAAATACAACAGGGGTTCTGGTGTAATAAACCCCGTTTCAGTGGACAGTTCTTTCAATCCATAATCTATAGCCTGTAACCCTCCCCAGCCTTGGCGTATAACGACAAAAAACCCCTCATTAGTTCAGGCTGGGGGGGAGGGCATTCTCTTGGCTTCCCGGCCATTGAGGCCACCAAACACAGCAGCTGATCTTCGCCAGCGATATCCTCGGGTCCTCAGGGCTACGACTAAGATCACGACCAGGCCATCCAGCCGCTGCTAGGTAGGCAGAGTGGGATTGTGAGATCTCCCAGGCCTCCAGAAGTTCCTAGGCCCCTGCTGCTGCCAGGCCGCCCAGGCCGCCACCACTAAGGTTGCCACTCGGGTGCCAGTACCGCCGCCGGATTGCCAAGGACATCTGGACCACCTATATTGTAGAGGCCTCCGGCCATCGGGCCACTGGAGTCACCTGGAGCCGTTGAAGCCGCTGTCACCAGGTTGTCGCTCCAGGCCATCCCATCCAGGCCTCTGGGCCTCACCATCATCAACGGTCCCATCACTAAGCCACCCTGGCCACTGTCAGGCTATCACACTAGTGCCATCCGGGTTACTAGGTTGTCAGCGCTGTTGGAGCTTCCACGCCGAGACTTCCACTAGGCCACCGAAATCACTGCCACCGAAGCCACCTCCAAGTCGCCCACATCAGGCCGCCCGTGCTGCTTCCAGGCCACCGAAGTCAGTCCAGCTGTCGGCTCCAAGAGACAGCCACACAGAGGAGCATGGAGCCACCAGGGCATCAGGTGGTAGGTGGCAGGAGCCTTCGTAGATCCAGCCGCCGAGGTGTTAATGCCTGAAAATGCCCTGGTCCTCCTCTGTCGTTGGCACTCGGCACTGCCATCATTGGGCGATGCCCACATCTCTCCGCTGATGCGTGGCTTTCCCACTGCCACGCGCCGGCCTTCCAAGAGACCCCGGCGAGGGACAATAACACTTGGCCATGGAGAGGGTTAGATGGAACAGGATCCCCCTTCCATGGCCCTCTCCAAGGATTCACCGGCTGCCAACCCCCGACCTTCCAGCGGAGCTCAGCTGACCACCGCCGCCATCCTGAGTGAGTTATCGGATGTCAGCAAAGGAGCTGGTTTGGTTTCCTGCTTCAGCATTCTTTCGAACTCTCCCGCCGGACCCTTAGCTATTGACAAGGTGTACCAATCTTGCATCCATTATGGTACTCCTTGAATGACACAAGCTTTCCTGACCTCTTGGTCAATGGGTTCATTGAAGTAGTGGAGGAAGATTCAATCAGGCCAGTGTCTGAGGTTCACTGCCACTCTTCTGAACTCCCAGACAAACTCTTTGACTTGCTTCATCATTTTTATGATGTCTTCATTCTCATTTCTGTGGTCTGTATTTTCAAATCTGGCTCTAAGCAGTTGGACAAATCTGTTTGCATTGTACAATTCTGCAGCCCCTTCATCGTGCAGTTGGGCTATCCAGTCTGCTGCATCACCTTCATTCCTTCCTTCCACAATTGCAAATGTCAGTTCATGGTCTGTCTGGTATAGATATCCATGCCGATCAATGTATGCCCCGACTTGATTAAAGAAGTAGGCCAGTTTTCCTGGTTCTGTCCAAATTCACTCTAAATCTGGGTGGCTGCACAACTGCAGGAAGGGGTGGCTGTCTCACTGGAGGTGTTGCTTGAGTGGCTGGCAGCAGGGCAGGGACCTGCTGCTGTGCTGCAATGGGTTGCTGTGCTGGCACAGATTGCTGTACTGGAGCTTGCTGTTGAGCTGGGTCTAGGTGCTGGATGTGGACTGGTTGAAATCCTGGTGCTGGGGTCCACTGGCATTGCGCCCACCCCTGGCCAGGATAGAACTCTCAGTAAGGAGGAAAACACTCCACCAGAGGTAGCATAAACACCGGCTAGTGAGGGGGGGGGGTGACTGGTCACTGTAGCTTCCCAGCCACGGGGGACAATTGTTGTTCTCCTCCTACTGGTTGAGTGCCCAGTGCTGTGCTGGTTCTCCTGTAATCTTTGGCTGAGTAAAAGGTGGCTGTCACTGCAATATAGCCACTTGCTGATCCAGGGCCTGGAAAGGTGAATGTAGGTTGAGTCAGGATCCATCTTAGCTAGACAGCCTGGGCTTGAGGAATGTAGTTCCCCACCTCAAGACATTTGAATCTCTTCAGAAGACCTGTCAGTGACTGGACACAGCAGGTTCCAATCCCTGGAGTTGTCAAACCCTGAAGGTCTTGGCTGTTTCCATTTGGCACCCAGAATGGTCCTCATAAGGCTGGTCTCTGGTCTGCACTCTGGTGTCCTCATCTCAGTTGCCATCTCCTGACACAGTTCCAATCGGCCACAAAGCTGATACTCTTGCTCCTTCGGCCGAATGCCTTGCCACCATTCCAATCTGTCCACTTCAATTGCTCAATTAATTTTTTCTGAGGGGGGAAGAAAAACCTCATGTTGGGATGCCATCTTGATCCCCACAGCTCCTCCTCCTTCAATAGCTTTCACCTCCATCCTCTCTGAGTCTTCCCGCCACCCAGTAGGTAGGTCAGTGGTCAGGGCTCAGGACTCCAAACATCCCCTGGCTAATGGGGAGTTGGTTGAAATTTTAGGAGATTCGGGTTAATGTCAGCATTCCAATGAAACATATCCATTCAGCACTCAGAGACTAAGTTCACCCAAATAAGAATTTATTAAAGAAGCCATGTTGGCATATCTATGAAAACCTGAATCTGAGAGTTCCAGGTTTTCCCTTCCCCAAGTGAAATTCAAAGATCCATCCCCTACACCCATCAGTCCATCATATGGCCCAATTAGACTTCGTTCTGTTGAAAGCCATTCCTTCAATCACTCCCATCCAGGTGCAGGCTGCAATGTCCTTGAACTTTGAAAAGAACGTTGTTGTGTCTAATCTACTGCTCACTAAGAATTTCCCCCTCTCCCAAATCCCCAAACTGTAACTGTGGCAGCCTCAAAGTTTCTAAGAGTATGAATATATGGCTTCCAAGACCGACAGCGCCTCTCAGGAAAGTCATAAAACTCAGCTGCAGCTCTTAATTAACCAAAAGCTTACCTACTGTTGAAGAAATGAAGGTCTGTTTATTCCAGAATGCCAGACAGATTTGATTTCCATCTTCATATGTGTTCAAGCAATAGATAGGTATTTCTTGGGAATGTTTTGACTTGAATTTCTGAACTAAATAAGGGTTAGACTCACTTGACCAAATTATCCTTTTCAAGTTTGATTCTATGGTCCTAAGATTTGAAAAAACACACAGAGAAAAAAAAGCAATCATGATTCTTGATCCTGTACATACATGATAGGAAAGGGAAATTTCATCTAGAACAGAAAGGGAAAAGAGTTCCAGTGAGGATTGAAAAATTAGCAAGAACTTTTGTTTCCATTTGTCTCTTTCCCTTTCCTGCTGACCCCAATTCCTGCCTCTCAGGCCATAATTTCAGTAATTTTAGAAGAGTTATCAGTAACATACTATGAAGCTAAAGGCAAGCAGGAGGCAAAAGTGATTTCCCTTAATTGTACCCCCTATATAAATGAAGTAAAAATAATCAACCAAGATATTACTCTTCATTAAAAAAGACCTTTCCAAGTCTTTATTTTTCATTGATGTCTTCTCCCATCCTAGGCTTTTATCACCAGTACGTGTTGATAAAAATCCTGTTAGCTGTGTGACATTGCAAAAAGGGTTTCGACACATAAGAACATTTTCACACTCTCCAAAGTATTCAGGTTTTGTCTCACATCTGCAAAATTCCTGTCCCAAGGGTATTTTTATTTCACCCAAGTGTTACAACTTTGTGACAATCTAAATTCAATTTTTAATAAATATTGAATCACTTTGGAAAGCATTTAATCTAGTTCCTCAATCCTAAATAGGATTAGAAAATGTATAGGGCTGAAGATATTTACAAGCAAAATGTGTGGTACTTATCGATCAACATCATGTTTGACAAATACACCTGCTGTTGATGATTTGGAGTATCTTACATAAACATGGCCATTGATTTTTAAATATGTATGTGCTATCCCTTTGGCTTCAATAATTACAGTGCATTCAGAAAGTATTCAAATTCCTTCACTTTTATCAATTTTATTATATTGCAGCCTGATTCTATACTAGTTGAAATTTCATTCTCTCTCTCTCTCATTAATCTACAATCAGTACTCCATAATGACAAAATGAAAACAGAATTCTAGAAATGTATTAAAAAGAAAAAACTGAAATATCACCCTTCACTCAGTAGTTTGTTGAAGCACCTTTGGCAGCAATTACAGCCTCGAGTCTTTTTAGGTATGACATAACAAGCTTTGCACAACTAGATTGGGGAATTTTCTCCATTTGTTTTTTGCAAATCCCCTCAAGCTCAGTCAGGTTGGATGGTGACCACCAGTGAACAGCCATTTTCAGGTCCCTACAGAGGTGTTTGATATGATTCAAATCATGGTTCTGGCTGGGCCACTCTAGAACATTCATAGAGTTGCCCTAACTCCTGGGTTGTCCTGCCTGTGTACCTAGGATCACTGTCATGGTTGAAAATGAACTTTCAGCCCATCTGAGGTCCTTAGTGCTGTGGAGTAGGCTTTCATTGAGGATATCCCTGTACTTTGCTCCATTCAGCTTTCCCTCAACCCTGACCAGTCTCCCAGTCCATGTTGCTGAAAACACCCCCACAGCATGATGCTGCCACCACCATGCTTCACTATTGTAATGATATTGGGCAGGTGATGAGTAGTGCCTGGTTCTTCCAGACACAACATTTAGAATTGAGGACAAACAGTTCAAACTTGGTTTCATCAGACCAGAGAATCTTTTCCTCATAGTCTGAGATGCCTTCAGGTGCTTTTTTGTAAACTCCAAGTGGGCTTTTGTGTGTTTTGCACTGAGAGGTTTCCATCTAGCCACTCTGCCATAATGCCCAAATCTGTGGAAAGCTGCAGTAATGGTTGTCCTTCTGGAACTCTGTCCAATTTCCATACACAGTGATGGGATTCAGGTTTTTTTTTACTACAGGTTCTGTGGGTGTGGCTTGGTGGGCATGGGTGAGTGGTAATGTGAGTGGGTGGGTGTGGCCATCACCACACTCACATCGAGGGGCACCTTGCCTCACCCGGCCTCTTCTTGCTATGCCTGGCCCTGCCTCATCCCTCTCCTCCCAGCCAGTCCTTGTCACACCTGGCCTTGCCCCTCTCCTTGGCTTACAACCACAACTGAGCCCAAAATTTATGTTGCTAAGTGAGAAATTTATTAAGTGAATTTTGCACCATTTCATGACTTTTCTTGCCACATTTGTTAAGTGAATCACTGCATTCCTTAAGTTAGTAACATGGCTGTTAAGTGAATCTGGCCTCCCCATTGATTTTGCTTGTCAGAAGGTTGCAGAAGGGGATCACTTTACCCTGGGAGACTACAACCATCATAAATATGAGACAGTTGTCAATCATCTGAATTTTTATCATGTGACATGGGAATGCTGTAATGCTCATTAGTGTGAAAAATGGTCATATGTCACTTTTTTCAGTGCCATTATCATTAAATAAACTGTTGTAAGTCAAAGAGTTTGTACAAAAATACAAAAAGCTTCTTTGCTTACAAAAAGCTGCCCTAAGTACCAATCAATACATTAAAAATGGGGAAATACACACTGAAGATCAATAAAATTAGGCTAGAAACAAGGCACAGAGGCAGACTAGAATGTCTCCTTCCTGCCAGGATTAACCCCTTAAGGTGGGAAAAACAAAAGGCTGCTGGAAGGAGATTTCTTCCAACAGCTGGTTCTCCAAACTGCTCAGAAAATTAACAACCAGTTCTTATGCACAGATGAGAACCGGTTGAATCTCACCACTGTTGGTTGGAAAAAATAATAAAGCAGCATATAGATTTGAAGCCAGAAATATTTTTGTTCAGCATCATACTGGAAAAATAGGACAAAAGGAATATATATTTGATATTACATGTAGTAACTGTAGCCAGAATTGTATTTGCACAACAATGGAAAAGCGAAGAGATCACGGCAGATGAGAGTGTAATTAAAAAAAATATCAGAATTTGCAGAAATGGACAGATTAATGCTTACAATTAAGGAAAAAGAAGGAACTGAATATTTCTTGATATGGGATTTATTTTTACCAGTGGTCAGATAATAAAAAGAGAAGTTAGAAATATGGGGATATGAAAAGGACTAATGTTATAAAGGAGATTTGTTAAAGCAGATAAGTAAAATATCATTATAGAATTAATATTATTGTGATGAATACTATTGTAAACATTTTGATTATGATTTTTTAAAACTAATTGTACCCAGACAACATACAGCTTGATTGAAATTGAATTTTTACAAATTATATAAATAATTTTTTTTTAAAAGGAATGATTGATTTTTTTCTACGGTACTATTGAGAGAAGGAAGAAAGATGAAATAAGCCACAAGTTGAATCTGTTTAATATTATTCTTGCTTATGTAATTTTTTTTGCTGGGAGGGACAGTATCTGTTTCTCCTTCCTAGGGAATAAATTTAGATTCATATCACTAGTGGCCTAATTAAATGAGCTTCTAGCCGTTACATTTCCTACTTGAAACCAGTTGCAAGAAACCAGTTGCTATTTAAAGCTAGAGAGTTGTTCAGTATTGAGAATCAGTGAGATTTTGGTACTGAAAAGTGGTTTCTTCTGTAGCGCATTCAAACTTGTCTGAGACACTGTTCATAAATGTTACTGTTTCAAAAACTGCTAAAAGTGTCCCTACTGTTTTAGGTTCTTATCTGTAGAAATTACCGTGGAGATGTGGATATGTCAGAAGTAGAGCATTTTATGCCTATACTTATGGAGAAGGAAGAAGAAGGGACGCTCTCACCTATTCTGGCTCATGGAGGTGTTCGCTTCATGTGGATTAAACACAACAATTTATATTGTATCTTTTGCCAAAATAAGGGTTAATGTGCTGACACCTTGATCTTGGACTCCAGGTAGTGAAGAAAGCCATTTTTAAGGAATCTCTTTAGCCAAACTTTCCACTTCAGATTTAATTTTAAAAAGGCTCAATTTTAATAACTAAATTATTCAAAAGAAAGAATCAGTTTCCCTTGTTATTCACATACTAATCTGTACTTTGTTCTCATAAACTTTGTACTTGTTATTTATTATTTCTTATTAAGAAATACTTTCAGGCTTTAAAAAACACTAAGTGGAGGTCTAGATGATATTGAAGAGTAGCTGATCAGGTCTGAATTCAATAAATCTGGTCAGGAAAAAGGAAAAACAATCACATCAACCTTTAAATTTCAGAATTGGAAGAGATTTCAAAAATGATCTACTCTAAACCCTGCTTAGGCAGAAAATGCACTATTGCTGCATCTTAATAGACTGTCATCCATTTACTTCTAATGAAACAAAGTTGACTTCCTTCTGTTGTTGAACATTTCATGCTACAAAGAGAATATGAAAAGCAGTTCTAAAGATCTGTCTTCAATAAGCTCTGACTTTTCAATGGCCAGTCAAATATAAATGAGAAGCAAAGAAGCAGGAAATTCATATTAATGTCAAATTTTCTCTGTTGCTTGAATTCATTAGTATTGACCCTCCTTTAAAAACATATTTTCTTATGTGACAATCTTTTAGCAATGAAAGGTCTTCAAACTTGGCAAGTTTAAGATTTGTGGACTTCAACTACCAGAATTCCTGAGCTAACATGGCTGGAGGAGGAATTCTGGGAGTTGAAGTCCACAAGTCTTAAAGCTGTCAAGTTTGAAGTCCCCGATAGTCAAAGACTGTTTTCAACTTGTTTTAATTGTCTCCAGGTTAAACATATGCAGTTCCATATGTTTAACCAGGTATCCATCTGGTATCGAGCCTCCTAATTTTTTTTTTTGCCTTTCTTTAGACTCATTTCAATATACTAATAACTTTCTTAAAACACAGAGCCTGGAATTGGGCATAGTATTGGTCTGTCCAAAAGAATAGCCTGTTTCCCATAATCTAGATACAGTACTTTCATTGATTTTGCCTAGAAAGACATTATTTTAATGAAGTTTTGAATCATTGTATTTCTGGTTTTCTAAAGTTAGGATATATACTGGTATTATAATTTTTTTTATACAAGTTACTTAATAGTTGGAGGAAATTACGTAGGATGTTCATTGAAAAAGAAGCTAGTAAAATCTAAAATATAAAAAGGAATAGCTTGGAAATATGGATATCTATAAGCTCCTGAATATTCTATCCCAGTGGTTGCCACTTCAAAGAAGAATGCCTGTGTCTCTCTCGTGTTCTCATTTCTATACAAGGTAGTTCAGGTGAGTGTGGCATTGATTCTATTATGATTCAAATTCTGAGATTTTGTTTGGGATTTATTCTCTAGGGCAGAGGTCCCCAACTGGTGGTCCGGGAGAAAATTTTGGTGGTCCGCGGCGCACCTGGGTGGAGGAGCTGCTCCCACTGACCAATGGGCCAGACAGAGAGGGATGTGAGATGAAAAAGAGAGAAAGAGATGAGAGATACAGAAAGAGAGACAGACAGAGAGAGGGAGAGAGATGAGATAGAGAGATAGAGAGAAAGTGACAAGAGAGAGAGAAAGAGATCAAAGAAAGAGAGAGAGAAGAGACCCTTTAGTACAAGGGTTTTAGTAGGGGATTTTAAGAAGTGTATATTGTTTTTTATGATATTTATTGTGTATTTATTGTTGTACGCCGCCCAGAGACTACGGATTAGGCGGCCTATAAATTTAATAAATTATTATTATTATTATCACAGAGGGAAACAGACAGAGAAGGGGGAGTTGAGAAAGAAAGAGATGAGAGAGAGAGAGAGAGATATGAGAGAGAGAGCAAGAAAGAGAGATGATAGATACCGTTTTTTTGTTTTCTGTGGGAAACGGGTCCGAATTGAGTGTTTGAGGTTTACGAAACAGGCAGACAAGCTAAGTGCCTGAAGGACCCCATCCTGTCACTGGGAGTCCAGGTGCTTCGGCGAGCGGCACGCTGGATTCATATTAGTGATCCCCGGGATTTAAAATTATGCATTTGGTGGTCCCTGAGGCCCAAAAGGTTGGGGACCTCTGCTCTAGGGTGTCTAATATTTGAGTAGGAAAATATGCATTGAATGCATTCTCGTCTACCCCCAAACCTTGTAGTAGGTGAAAATGGAGGAGTAATTGTGATTACATGGACAACTTTTACTTTAAAAATAATTTGATAATAAAATTGGAATGTTACCATATTGGTATATTGCATTTCTTTTTACCTTTCTATTTCAGGTCTTTTCTGAATATTTCAAGGAACTGGAAGAAGAGAGCATTCGGGATAATTTTGTGATCATTTATGAACTGCTAGATGAGTTGATGGACTTTGGATATCCTCAAACCACAGATAGTAAAATTTTACAAGAGTAAGGATGTGGCTCGGAGCTAAAATAGAATAGAATAGAGTGGCCAAGTGTGATTGGACACACAAGGAATTTGTCTTTGCTGCTTATGCTAGACTCACATTTTCTGTATATTTAATAATCCCAATTCAGGATGGCTAAAACTATCCCTTTATTTAATTGGTGTAATGCTAATTTAAATAAATCTCTAGAGCTAAAATATGCAGATACTCGCATTTTGAACATCTTGCCTATGTTGATAATAGATACATAACACAAGAAGGCCACAAGCTGGAAACTGGGGCTCCACGTCCGCCTGCCACTGTTACAAATGCTGTGTCTTGGCGTTCTGAAGGAATCAAGTACCGAAAGAACGAAGTATTCCTGGATGTCATAGAATCTGTTAATCTTTTGGTATGTCTATGATAACAAATACTAAAATCATTAATACTGAATAATGTGTCGTAACTGCTATTCTAAAGATAAGAAAAATGGATTGTACGTTTGTGAGGGAGGGAGAGAGAGAGAGAGAGAACGCTATCTGTTTTTTTTTGCAAGAAAACTTTATTATGTAGATTCACATTACATTTCAAAAATACAAACCATAAAACAGTGAAAAAACAAACAATAAAAATTTGTGAATCTGAACCATAAAAATTCCATCCCCTCGCCCCCGAGAATGGACTAATTTTTAAGGTTTTAGTTCACGAAGCCACGCGCCATAATAAATCTGGTGTATCTATGTTCAATTCAGAATGTGGATCGTAAGAGTAAAATCGAATGCAAACTAAACTTAAAGATAAAGAGTAAAAAGCGCTCACCAACTCACCTGTATAGTCATGGGCAGGATAGACCAGGCAATCACCTGGAAGGGTGAAGATTTTCTTATGGACTGAATTGTACAGGGTTTCTGCAGAACCTGGAGACGAGAATGGAGCTATAACCCTCAAGCAGATTCTTTTCTTCTTTCTAATATAGAGTTTGGAGCAGGGGGCATAGCCCCAACTCCTATCCTGACAAATAATAGGCTGAAATCCATCTCTTGTAACATATGCATCAGTCTCCTTCATGCAATCAGAATCTCTAGAGTAGGGGTGTCAAACTTGATTTCATTGAGGACCGCATCAGGGTAGGGTTTGACTTTCGGGGGGACGTGGCCAGGAGTTGTGGCCAGCATGACATCACTTGTGTTGGGGGGCGCCTGGGGTGGCTCAAGTGCTCTGCCAGAGAAAACGGGCCGCCAATCTCCGTTTTCGGCTGCGATGGCCTCCTGCAACCATCTGCCAATGAAAGCAGAGCTCGGGAGGGCTGCGTGCAGCCCTGCCAAGCTCCGTTTTCACTGGCAGAGGCATCGCGAGCCGGTCCTTCGTTATTTGCAGGGCGGCTCCCACAGGCAAAGATTTAAGCACCCTGTGGGCCAGATGCAGCCCCCAGGCCTTGAGTTTGACACTCCTGTTCTACAGCAACTAGAGGTTTGGGTCACCTGTAAGAAAAAGGGCATGCCTCAAACAGGCATGCACAGGGGTAGGCTGCAAAGATTTTAGCAATGGGTTCTCTTTCCGGTTGCTGGGTGGGCGTGGCCATGTCGGCCTCCTGCACCACAGCCGGGGGGGGGAGGCATTTTTTGGCTCTGGAAGCTTTCCTCAAGCCTCCGGGAGGGCGAAAACTGCCTCCCCTTGGCTCCGGAGGCGCTCTGGAGGCTGGAAATAGCGCTGAAAACAGGCCGTTTTTCGCCCTCCC
>JANHFQ010002782.1:76026-87457 GCA_032468035.1 Aparallactus werneri
GCAATCAGCTGCTTGTGCTGAAGCTGAAACAGGCTGTTTGCTGTTTACTGCAAAGAGGCAAATTGCTGGGAGGAGAGGCCAAAGGGTGGGGGCCGGCAGGTGGGCAGGCTTCGGCAATGTTCACTGTATAAGACGCACCCTAATTGTCAGCCTCTTTTAGGGGGGGAGTGTGTCTTATAATCCAAAAAATGCAGTATATTATTGCCAACCAGAACTGTTCTATGGATGCTAATACATACAAGAAGTGGGACCCTTAACACACTCAGGGCCCCAGACCCAGGTGCGCAACTAGCCCTCATGGTTTACAAAAGGCCAACAGAGTCAGAATAACAGAATTTTAAAAAACCTTGGAGGTCTTTTAGTCCATTCCCTACTCAATCAGGAGACTTTATTCTATTTCAGAGAAATGGTTGTCCAATCTCTTCTTAAATTTGGAGCACTTACAACTTCTGAAAGCAAACTGTTCCACTGATTAATTAATCTAAGTCAGGATCATCCTGATCGCTTAAGGGAGAATGTTCCAGAGCTATGGCAGAGAAAGTACCACACCTGGTCCCTGCCAGATGACATTCCTTGGTTGATGGCACCCATAACATACCCAATCTGCGGGACCAAATTGGATTGGGTAAACTACATCAAGCCATGAAGGGTTTTAAAGGTGAAAACCAGCACCTGGAATTGTACCTGGAAGTACAGCTCATATAGCAGTGGTGTTACATGTGTCAGATGTCCAACACACTTTACTACCTATACAACTGTATTGTGTACCAGATGGAGCTTTCAAATGTCCTTTAAGAGCAGCGCAATATGGACCACATTGTTTTACTTTTAAGATTAAAATTGCTAATCTCATTTTTTTTATTCAAAAAATTAAGTTGGGATTGGGTTTTATAGTGGTAAAAATAGATAAATGTTTTGAATATGTATTTCCATTCACAAAGGAAGACAAAAAGTACACAAAGAAAGCTATGTCCTAATGAGATGTATCAGAAGTGATTGCATATATTTAGCATGATTGAGCTTCCCTCTGCCCTCAAGAACTGAGGTGTGTTTCTGGCAATTAGGATTATTCATACTAAGTGAGGATATTATTCTTAATGTTCCTTGAGCAACTTTATCTACCAGGCCAACGGACAGTTTCTTTAAATGTTTTGCCATTTTGCATCTAGCATAGAGCCATGTTACATTTTGCATAGTAATTTTTTTCCCTTTGCAGTATATAAAATGCTAATCGCTAAAATGTATGTTGGTAGTAATAAATCTACATTATATCGATTTTGGAGGGGGGTTCTTTTTTCATGTGTTATTTTATTAAGCACAGCTGTGTTTATATATATATGAACATATATTTCATATAAAATAAACAAAGAATTATTGAAGTTAGACAATTAATGCTCAATATAACATTAATAATAGTAGCAAAATTTATAAATGTTAAAAAAGAAGGAAAAGGAAAATCCCCTTAAAATAATATAAATATCTAATTTTTGACTTCTGAAACCAGAAACAATAAAAGATTATCTTGAACACAGATGCGACTAATTGAATGATATTAATTTAACACTGAAATACAAATACACAAATGCATGCAGCATAGTGATGTAATTATTTTCATTCCACCTCAACACATATTTTCAATTCATTTGCTTTCCATTCAGGTTTGTGGAAAATATTATGGTTGTTTCCCATTATTTGTAATGTTTAGGTTTATCAATAGTGCGTAATAACCATTATATGTAGTTTTGTGTCTCTAAAACATGTTTTTAAAGTAGCTCTTTTATGCATGCAAATTTTAATAAACATCACCTTAAGCTACAAACACTGACTTTAAATTCTTCCTTCTTTTCTTTGTAGATCAAATTATGACATCATCATCCAAAGGAATTTTCCGGCCATTTCTATTTCTCTTCATTGTGCTTGGCTGTTTCATGGCCTGTTTGCTGATCTATATCAAACCCACAAGCGGTTGGATCTCTAGTCCTATTGAATCAGCCAGCTCAGTTCTTAAGATGAAGAATTTCTTCTCGACCAAAAGTGATTACATTAATGAAACAACAATTCTGATATGGGTTTGGCCATTTGGACAGACATTTGATCTGAAATTCTGTCCCACGTTTAATATCCATGGATGCCATCTGACAACGGACCGCACACTATATAACCAATCTCATGCAGTTCTCATTCACCATAGAGACATTAGCTGGGATCTGACTAATTTACCTCAGCAGCCTAGACCTGCATTTCAGAAATGGATCTGGATGAACCTGGAATCTCCAACCCATACTCCACAAAAGAGCGGGATTGAACATCTGTTCAATTTGACCCTCACCTATCGCCGGGATTCAGATATTCAGGTGCCTTATGGCTTCATGATAGTTAGCACAAATTCCTTTGAGTATGAAATGCCGAATAAAGAAAAACTTGTATGTTGGGTAGTGAGTAACTGGAATCCTGAGCATGCTAGAGTTAAGTATTATAATGAATTAAGTAAATATATTGAAATCCATACCTATGGACAAGCATTTGGAGATTATATCAGTGATAAAAATTTGATCCCCACTATTTCCACTTGCAAGTTTTACCTTTCCTTTGAAAATTCTATCCATAAAGACTACATTACGGAGAAACTCTACAATGCTCTTTTTGCTGGATCCGTGCCAGTTGTTCTGGGTCCTCCCAGAGAAAACTATGAGAATTACATCCCAGCTAATTCTTTCATACATGTGGAGGATTTCCTGTCTCCAAAGGACCTTTCAGAGTATCTTCTGATGCTTGATAAAAACACTAAACTATATATTAGCTACTTCAACTGGAGGAAGGATTTCTCAGTGCGCCTTTCTCGATTCTGGGAATCACATGCATGCCTCGCTTGTGACCATGTCAAGAGACACCAAGAATACAAGTCTGTTGGTAATTTAGAGAAATGGTTTTGGAACTAAACCTTTATCCATTTTTTCCTGCACTTTATATTAGGGGGGAGGAAAGCCGTCAAAATCGCCGTCCCAAGATGAAGAGGGGGTGAAGTCCTGAGTAAAGCATTGCTGTTTGTCATCTGGTCTTTCTTCTCAATGTGGATCAGTAATTCACTTAAAGCCTTGAAACCTTAACCACTCTCCTTCCTTTCCAGATCAAGATGTCTTTCAAAAAAATAATAATAGCGGTGGTATTGGTCACTTTCTGTTCCGTTTATTCGTTGAGGAAGTGACCACCATCTTTCAGACTCTTCTTGTATTTCATTGAGCCAAGATTTTGAAAAGGAATCAACGTTGGATTTCCCTTCTTTAAACAATCCAAACTGTGGTGACTTACTGTTATATTTTAATCATACACTTACTGTCCCATGTGGGAAACCAAAAAGTAGCAACTTGCAGGATGTACTTATGGGAGATACGTGAAATAACTTGGGTGCTTTTAAAGACCACGACATGGCTGCACAAATTATTCCATCCTGCACCTCGGCCACAACATTGTTTTATAATTGGTTGGAACTCCTGCTGTGTTTGACAATGTTCACTGAGGAGTTTGCTCTTACGTACTATTTCATCATTTTTGCAATTCTGCATCACTGTCAGTTAACAAAAAGGCAATCATGTTTATATTGATTAAAGCAGTTTTTTTTCTTGCAGGGCATCAAAAGAAATTGGGGGGGAGGTATGAAACTAACAAGTGGGACCAAACTATTTATTATGCTTTAACAAATATAATTTATGAAATAGAATGATACATCCAGATATCCAGAACAATGTTTGATTCTGTTTTATAAACTATTTTCTAAATTGTTTATAAATGGGTACATCTTATAAATTGTCTTTGGTTGCAGAACATCTTTGCTTACTTCATGGGAAGCAAGCTCATTCACAGTGATGGACCCTGGCTTCCAAATCCCAGACAGGACGTGATGATCAAAACTTAAGTCATTTTTTTTTAATGTAAGTGCACTGCCATGCTATGGATATTAAAAAGGAAAGAAGCTTTGATCATTTAGTCACATCTTCCATTTTGAAGCCAGTGACTCCCATGGTGGTTGCTCCAATGGGAAGGCTTGCATTTAGTTTCACATGTTTGCTTAATCCTTCATAGCTTTCAATGATATTTATTTTTTAAAAAGTAACATAACAAAAATGAAAATTTTTGTGAAAAAATATTCACCAAAAACGGGGAAATTAAACTTGCACTGTAATTCTGGATAAAGATATTTATCATTCTGGAACAGAGGAAGCAATCTAACCACTCTAACATATAAATGCATAAGTTATTCCAAGATGAGACGCTTCTTTGGCTTTTGTACTGGTTTCCCCCCAAAAAAGTTAAAAAGCTAGCCTAAGACAACAAATACTAAGTTTCGTTGAGTTTACTTTTGTATTAATCGAAGTAATTGAATGCAGTTCCAATAATAATTTTGTATGCATTCCCCACATTTTCATTTTGTCACATTAAAAAATTACAGTAAAACTCTTGAGAGTAGAGAAGGCAAGTTAAGAGGTGATCAGCTTTATTAGTATTGCCAATTTTCAGCAGCAGTTTGTTATTGTATGTTTGATTTGGAAACTGTTGATAGATGAGGAACTTGCTTCCAGTCTCATTATAGCAGGAGGAGGTTTTTTTGTTTCCTAATTTTGGTAGCTTTCAGTAGCCTATAAAACATGTTATTTTAATTCCTTTTGTTAGTGAACATAATCTGCAGAATAGTAAGTAGTTTTCAAATTGCAGAGGTACCATTATGTTCAGCATATTACACGAAAGAGTAAGGTAGATATTTTTGAACATGTGTTTGGGAGATGCATTCAACCTTGGATTTCAAAATGTTATTAATTGACGTAACAGTTTGTGGCTTAGTTTCATGTTCTTTTCGGAAGGTATTAATTCAGTCTGTGTTTAACATGAAATGAATATATATGTAACTTCTTCAGGCAATGCAAGCTGATAGTATGGAACAGTCTTTATTTAGAGACTTTTCCTCCACATGTTTTTATTAGTATCAAAAAAGGAAAACTTAACAGTTAACCTAAATGCATTTCATAAATTATATTTTTTGATTAAAGTAGTCCCTTTTAAATATACTTTAAATGTATTTAACTTCTGATAAAAAATAAAACACTGGGCAATTAAGTTTACTTTAGGAGTGTTTCTTGGAAATGATTTGTTATGAGGTCACAGTGAATAAAGAGAAGTTATTTGATGTAGTGGTTTAGAAATCAGGAGACTGTGAGTTCTAATCCCACCATAGGCATGACAGCTGGCTGATTGACTTTGGGCCAGTCATTCTCTCTCAGGCTAACCTACCTCACAGGTTTGTTGCATGGTGAAAATAAGAAGGAACATTAGATATGTGTTCACTACCTTGAATTACTTATAAAGTAATAAAGATGGGAAAACATTCAAATGAATAATTGTTCACGTTTTAAATTTGCCATAAATCACAGAATCTGAAGAAATGGAATGATAACAATTAGGCTCAAACTTTAGAAAACAGATTCTGTGTGGTGATTTCTCTTTGTGTGTGTACACACATGTGAATTTTTCACATGAGATTTTCTGGATTCCCAAGTTTCAGTTTGTGAAATTAGCATTTTAAACTCAAAAACAGCATTTAATTCAGGGGTTTCCTGAAAAAAATAGTTGAGATAAAATGTTTTAACTATCCTCGTGAGAGAAGAATGATGTCTGATGGTCTCCGTCCCATTTACTTCTTTGTCTGTAACATACATACACACGGAACATGTTTCTCCTGTAGACTGCAGCTTTAACAATAGGGAAAACCAGCAAAGTCTGTCATGGAGGATCAGGTTTTTTTCTGTGAACAAGTTTCCCACCCAATAAAAAATAGAGCAGAGATAACAAAATGTGATCTAAGTGGACTCTGTTCATTTAAATGTATTTTCATCAGAAGATCTGCCATAGCCAATGCATTACCCCATAACTTTGCTTCATTTTCTGTAACATGTAAACATGTATGCAATGCTTTATAATCATCAAGTCCATGGTTGCAAAATTAAAACATCCTGATTTCTTCAGTGCTAAAAAATGCCCAAATGAACTTTTGCTATCTGAAATTAATTATCCAAAATTCATAGTTCATGTGTATTCAAACTTGGTGCTAATGTACTCTATTGTTAACTGTTTCGTTGTGTCTGATCTCTGGACTTTCAAACTGTTCAACAAAATATTTAGATAAATGAATTTGAAAGGTTAATCTTTTCAATTTTTTAAAGAATATGTTCAGCAAATTATGAATGTACGAATGTTACATTCCTTTTGTACCAGTTGTAAATGGATATCAGAATCTGTGAAAACTCACTCAAGCCAATGGCCTCATGAGATACATGAAATACATTTAAGAAAAAAAAGGCCATACAATTAGAATGAAAACTGAAGGTGATACTTTCTTAAAAATATGTTTATTTTTTCATATATTGTGTCACTTTAAAAGAATGTTCTCTTATAGGAAACTGTGAATCCTGTAGATTCACCAGCAGTTATATTAAGAAACTAAAAGAAAAACTTTGAATATGCGTGTTTGTGACAGAATGAAATTTGAACTTTTGGAAAATATTTGTATTTGAGAGTGAAAGTTGAGGCTTTAGTCCAAATAGAAAGACGCTGCTTTCTGGTATCATGGGAGAGAAAGGAATCCCTTAAATTGATAAGAATTTCATCTTCAGTTCTTTGTGCCATATTCTTCAGCATTTTCAATATCTCCCCGAAGTCAGACTTGGGTTTGATAAGTAGGGTGATGCTGGAGACTGCAGGATCTAGCCCTCCGTGACTGTTTATGTGTGTATGTTTGTGCTTGTATAACTGTTAAAACTATTCGGATGCCGTTTGTACATTTTGGGAGGAGGGTGCAAAAAGCAATATGGAAAGCAAGCTATTATTTTGTTTTGGGCATATTACTTTCAGAAAAGCATAACATATTGAAGTGGTTTAGAGCAAGTATCTTTTTCTGATGGTTAAAATACCATTTACACAGTATCATTTGCAGTATAATGAAGACCATAGAGTTGTCTCTTTTTCACTGATTTGCTCTGTTTGTTTCCTCAAAATTTTAAAGTAGATTTTTATTTGTATTTGGCTTCAGATATGAACTTTTAATGGTTACAGAGTAGCAAATTCTCATTGCATATAAATGTGGCCCATGAAAGAGGCCATCAGTGTTTACAAATACAATCTACAGTGTTACTCTTAATAATTGCTGCCCTGGTTGTGTGAAAATACTTCTTTCATAGTACAAACACAGCTATAAGAGATACCTCTCTTTCGGTATTTTGCTTTAACACTGTAATAGTTAAATTTTAGGTCTTTCAAGATGTGTTCTGCACCATGTGAAACTATAGGATAAATACTCAATTACAATGCTAATTGCTAAACATGAACAATTTAAGAAAGAGTAACACTGGAAAAGGATAAAATTAGGATACTAATTCATATCTGTCGCTCATTATACATTAAAGTAACACTTCTGGAAATTAACTTAATAAATTAATGTACAGAACAAATAAACTATATTTCAAAATTACTGTTAATGTATTGTATGTATGTAATTGTGCAAGAAGAAATGCATCCTTTTATGTCATATATAAATTTTAAAAATGATGTATGCTGTATCAAGCTAAAACAATGCCACTTTCTGGATTGGAAAATTGTTATAATACCAGCTCTTAATATGGCCCATAATTTCCCTGTGTGGAACTGAATTTCATTGTATACTAATTATATTGAGGAAAAGATTTCTGAATGATACAAACTCATCTTTTGTTTTGAATTTCAAATGTATGCCTTCTGCCACAATATGAAAACTCAACTTTTCAGCTATAACCCATCCACCTATAGTGCTAAATTGTCTTAAGGGATATCACTTTAATTTCCTAATTGAACTAATTTCCAATTTAAAAATACAAAAGATTTTATCCTACAGTTTATACTGCATATGTGTTTTATATAAAATGTGTTAAACATGAAAATAATTTCTTAGGGAAAACAAGTTTTTAAAATATTTTACAACTAATTCATTTACAAAGATTCATAAAGAAGTAGTAGCATTGCAATCTGAAGAACATATGCAAAAGTTTGTATACGATATAATTGAATGCAAATTGATTCTGACAACTATGTAGTACATATAATTTTAGTTCTTGATATTCAGAGTTATAGATAAAATATCTTCACTTCATACAAAGGCATTTGCAAATCTATACTGGATGATCTCATTTTAAAAACAGATCACAGTTTAGATTGTGAAAGTACATACAGTATGCTAGTCATGTACTGTTTTTCCTAACTCTGCATAGTGTCCCTGGGCAAGCTAGTTCTTCAATACTTACCATTATATTCTGCATATTGAAATGTATCAGTTTACTCCCACACTCTTCCTTGGAATGGTTCCTTTAAATGCATGTATATTAAGAATGTAAATAATCCTATGATTCCTTCAAAGGAAACTAGCATATATTTTCCCTAAAATGGAGACAGGAGGGAAATCCAAGGGAAGACTAGAAGTTGCACTTTTTCATTTCAAATATACAAGGCAGCAAAGGACTTTTCCCAATTTTGCTTAAACATTATAAAAATTTAAGACTTTATAGAACTCTGGGTTTTTTCCCAGAAGATTTTTTTCTCTTTAGATCATCCTGCCTGAAATGATGTAAGTCAAACCACATGTAAAAGTCATTTGAAAATAATGCTAGAACAGAAAAATGATTTTTAAAGATCTATACATTCACAATTGAACATGAATTTGTTTACCTCACAAGCATCATTATTTCAGTAATCCAGTCCAAAAGAATGTAGAATTGGTGAAAAATGCCACAATCATTATTGACAATCTAATCAATGCATAATTTAAAGTGTCTCTAATCATTTACTTTATACCCAATAGGTGGTCCTAATGAATTATCGTTATTCCCAAGAGAAAGGATCTTGTCAGTGATCCAATCAAAGTTAATTTATATTAATCTCACTGATAATGATTTAGACAAAACAGGTGCTTTTGCTCCAATCATATTGTTAAAAGTCTCATAGCTCCCTTTCTAGTGACAAATAAATCTCAATTATGGGAATTATTAACAAACGTAGATAAATATTTTTCTGAAATGTGAAACTTTTGGAAAAACCACTGTGCCATGGGTGGTATGCTTTGTCATAGCTTCACTTTTGTATGTAAAATGAGCTGGATATTTTATTCTTCACCAACATCCATGGTATAAAGAATTGCAGTGCCATTCCTGTATTATTGAATTTTGTCAATATGCATAGAAAATCAGTTTAAAATGTTACTTTATTCAGTGCAACTTAAATATGACCATGTAACTGGCTATGAGCCCCACTGAACTTAACCAGAGCTTAATATTTATATCAGTAAAATAAACAGGATTGTGCTGTTAATGAATGTGCCAACTTGTACCCAGTAAAGAAGCACAAGGTGAAAAAAGTGGGGGAATAATTACTAGATAGGACTGATTTTTGTATCAATGCATTGTAATTTTGCACTACTTTGTAAAAAAAAAAACCTTAGAAATTTAAAGCCAAATGTACAGCATATAAAACAATTTCATGACTGTATCTTATAATCCTGTCTCATTGGGTATATTAATATGAATATTATGTACTATTTTAACACTAATAATGCCCAAGCACCCTGATGAGTCAGTTTGATTTTTATTTTCAGAAACCACATTTTCTACTTGTCATATTTTTTTGTATTTGATAAATGGCTGATCTTAGCAAACACTGATTTAAAATAGCAGACTGCTGGAGAACATCTAAAGTTACCAGGTAGTAAACTGATCACTAATTGAAACCACTTAGCCAAGAAGCTTTTAAATTACAGATTCTCTAATTAGATAGGATACTTAAGGTGGAAATGGGTGCTGTTAGTCAATCTCACTAGTTTCTTTCTGGTTATAAAGTTGAAATGTAATAAATGTTTATTGATTAAATTATCAACATTTAATATATTGTGAAAGAAGGAAAAAATAAATGGAAAATCCAAATGCATAATATAAGCAGCAAGAACAGAACTGCATGGTCTTGTCTTGAATGAAAAAGTGTCCTGTTTGAAAGAACCACTTTTTTCACATGCAAGTTAAAGCACTTAAATAGCATGACAGCATAATTTTTGATTTTTATGAATGAGCCTGTTGCTGAAATCATGCCACAGGGAAGCAGCTCTTGCATCACTTGGCATACATTTATGAAACAAGTTTATTTAAAGCACTTACTATCTATATTTATGACAAATTCCAGAAAAGAATAAGATGAATAATTCATCAAAAGTTAGTTCATTGGTCTTGCCAAAAGGGGTTAAGTCTTTTTAGTACCTGTACTTAAGAATCAAGTTTCCACATGCACAGTGATATTTTCATATTTGCTTTACAATTCTAGAGACAAGGATCGTTCTTGTTTATTGCATCAAATTGTATATAAATATAACTATCCAATGACGATATAACTTCCAGACGATATAAATTGTATCTTCTAAAATACAAATTTGAAGAAGCCATGAAAAAACCAAGGCCTTGTCAAAAAATGTGTATGATTTTTTTTATTGAAGTTGAAATTGCTCTTTGTGCTCTCTACATGTGACCTCAAAGAAAGATATTTTCCTGTTGTTTGAATTACCATTTTGCCTCTTAATATGTGCAAGTAAAATTATATAATTGTTTCCCCTCCCCTTTTGTTGTGAAATTTCTGTGTTTAAGATTATGTGTGATTATGAATATCTCCTGCACTGATTGCAAACTGCAAAGATGCATTATATGGAGTGCCAGGAAATCCAAACTGTGACAAAGCCTTCAAGATGGTGAATGAAAGTTTGTTTCTATTATATTATTAGAATTTCACTGATTTTTTTGAAAACATGCATTAACAGAGGCATTCCTCCCAAAAGATAAAACACTGGATATGTAAATTTGTGTCAATATGTGAACAAAGTTGTTGTAATAAGAATATTTAAAATAAAAAGACTCAAAAAGTATTTTCCCGTGGGGTTTAATTTTATATTTAGTCTGGATTCTGATCAATTTTCCTGGCCAATGTACATGTCCTTTTAGCACTACAATAAGTTCAGCTTCAGTGAAGTGTAAAATACATATAGAATTGACAGGGAATAATTTTTCAAAATATTTTCAGAAACAGTTCCGGCAACCAAAACAGAACAAAAATTATTCCCTTACTCTTAATTATTTAATGTATATAGCTGTCCATTTTATTCAAGCGACTGAACAACTTACAGGGATAAAAAATACTGAAAAATCTGTAGTATAAAACCCCTATACTCAAGGAAAAACCATAACCATATTAATAGAAAAAGCATACTGGTAACTGCATAGATTTTTTGAATCAACTTTACCCTTATCTTTAAAAAGGTAAAGGTAAAGGTTTCCCTTGCACATACGTGCTAGTCGTTTCCGACTCTAGGGGGCGGTGCTCATCT
>JANHFQ010002788.1:135865-146135 GCA_032468035.1 Aparallactus werneri
GCGAGGAATAATTTATTCCTCGCACAAATACATAGTAGCTCCTATAGGTAACATTCTATCAAAAGTCTTATAGTGAAAGTCAGAGTTTAAACGTCATGCTGTATATAACCAAGTAGGATCTTTTTCATGTGCAGCTTTTGTCTTCCCACCATGTTAGATGGGAAAATATTCTAATACTTTCATATCCTCCTTTGTAAATGCTTATGGTTCTGAAGTCAAGAAGAGAGAGTATTGGTCCAGAGCAACCTGCTCTGGGCAGGTTGGATATACAGGGTAGGATATATTGTAAGCACTGGATAAACTGATGAGATGGAGGGTGATTCCTGCTTTGAGCTAAAGAACCTATAGATATAGCAAACCTCTTCAGAGATGCTAATACTCTAGTCTAAGGCATATGTGCAGAGCTTTGGACAGAGGATAGTTTTGACTTTCAAAGACCATGACATGGGGCAGAATAAAAATAGGAGTTCAGTAATGGGAGGAAGAAAGTAAAATAAAGAATTGGAAAGCCCATGGGGACCAGTGGACAAAGACTTCCAGCTCACTTTCTCTGTTTTAAAATTAATAAATAACGGAGTACATTTGTTTCTGAGTTGACTTGAAAGACTTTCTGAATGTTTTGCTATTAAATCCATCTGTTATTGTAAAATCAGTACAGTTCATTGATTCCTCCTACCATCAGATCTTCTGTTGCTATAATGAATTTATAAATTAGATTCTGGGTAGACCTGATACTCCCCACCCCATCAACATTTCTGCTTTAAAACCAGATGTAACATTAATTAGGAAATGCAGATTTCCCCTGATCAAATTCCGTGCTCTGTGCCATCTCCCCCTCTGTTCATCCATTAAATAAATTTTATCAATCGTTTCTCAATTATGGTTTCTTTAAATCTGGGTGTCTGCATGCATTGGAAGGTACGTGGCATTCAGGCTTAGACACCTAAAAATACAGTGAATCAAAAGAAGGAATATCACACTTAGGTACACCCAGAAGATAACAATATCTCTGGGATCCACATTAATGAGGAATAGCATGATGAAAAGACAGGGATATTGGTAACATCTAGATCAAGGAAGGAGGTAATTTAAAACAATCTCACTGCTGATTTGAACCAAGCTAACAAGGCTAAAAGAGGCAGTAACAAAATGAGGAATTTAAAAGCACCTTGTTTAATCTGATGCAAACTGCACAGACAAAAAGGCAGCACAAAAATAGTATAAAATCATTAAAGTTGGCCATTAAATGTGTGTTTATACTCCTTGCTGCTACACTACTGAAATGTAACTGGTTCCAGAACCACGTATAAGATCTTGCTAAGAGGGGGCGGTGCCCAGATTTGAATCTCTGCTCTAGACACTGGTGTGATATTAACACAAATACATGATGTCTTATTTCCTTATTTTCCATTAGGGCAGGGCTTGCAATAGCATCTGGAATGTAGAACCTTAACATTATTAAACAACATTACTAAATTTTGGAAGACTTTGCTTTTGAAAGTCTTGCAAGATTTAGGGTACTTGAATGCAACATTTTGTGCAAGATACTGGAGTTATCCTATGAGATATTGGATATGATAATCATTGAACTTTGCAGATATTTATCATTATTGTATTACCCTTGTTTATGCACCAGTGCCTTTGTATGAAATAGTGCCTGGAAAAATTTCCAGTTGGTACACTTCAAGATGCAACTTAACATTTTGATGACATGGCTGCTGATGGGAAGGTTAATTTGAATGTTGTTTTCCCAACGTAATTTATTGAAATCTTTGAGATTTCAATCAATATTTACTATGAAATTCACTCTATTGAGGGGGCATGTAGTTGATATTTGTATTTGATTTACAAAGGCTGCTAGTGTTTAAGGTGCTATAAGATTCTTTGTTACTTTTACTTCTTCAAAACTTTCTAAGACAGTGCATTGTGCTGGTACTCAGTAAGTCATTTGTTGTTACGAAATGGATTGTAATACTTGATATGTATATTACAGCTCTGATTGTTGTATAAATACAAAAAATAGCTAAGTAAGCTATTAAGAATCCTCTTGTGTTACTGTGCAGTTGCTTACAATATATTATGACATGAAAAGAAAGTAAATACCTAGTGATACCAGTAGTTTTAAAGTATCTGTATAATAAGGTTGCAGTTTTCTAGAAACATGGGATCAGTTTGAGGAGATTAAAATTTAAGATTCCCATTTTTCTGATGAAACCTGCCATATGAGAGTGGGAATTAATATTTTATAGTTTTGTATCATGTCACTGTAACCTTAGAAGGAAGTCTAAGGAATTCAGCTGCTTGAACTATTGAGAGCTTGAACAAAATGTCGAATGGAATATGCATTTACAATTTTAAAAAACTCATGTTTTGATCACATTTTGATCATTGGTTGTTGCAAATCTTTTGGCCAGTGAATGTGTTTTGAATATAAAATTAAGACATACTTGAAGTCAATCTGAAAACTTAAATGGCCTGTTAAATATGTGAATGATGCTTCATCATTAAAGGGAAGAGACTTAAGAAAATCTCTTCACTTTAAGGGAAGAACAAGGAGACCTTGAAAATTAGCTTACTTTTAATTTTTAAGTATGGATTTTCAGTTCCATCTGCTTCCTGTCATAGTCTATTAAGACAACTCAAAGTTATAGCCTGATTTATTTGTATTTGGGGGGAGGGGGCTTTGCCTTCTCTACTTGTCCATGTATTGGTGTGTGTCTGAGTGGATTGCAAAGCAATTTTTGTCTTCTGCTCCTTGCCATCTTCTTTATAGCATTGCCATGTCCTTCCTCGTAGCCCTGAACAGAATTCCATTACTCAAATAAACTTCCAATTGTCTATACACTGTAATTTAGTTGCTTCTTCCCTGGTCTTGGATTTTAGAAAAAATAGTGTTGGTATTCTTTTTTATGCACTTCTTCCAATGTTGCTTGTACCATGAATATGTTTCTAGCTTATTTCATATGAGACACTTGCTTTAAAAGTGGAGCAGTGATGACATGCATTGTGCTTTTTAAAAAAAAAACTGGAGGAAAATCATACAATCTTGTAGCCTCTGCATTTAATAGACTACAGCAATTATCCATAGCCATATATAAAGGATATTTGCTTGTGCCAATTTTTTTCTTTAGGATTTTGCCTAATGATTTTTTAAAATAAAACGTTATCTATTAAAACTTTTTAAAAGGGGGAAAGGCTTAGATTTAAATCCATGTCAGAAGACTGTCACTTAATTTTGCTATAAGAAATGTTAGTTAAATGCTATAATTTTAGGGCAAATATGACTATAAGAGCAAATGCCCACCATCTGCCCCAGTGATAATCCATAGCACTTCCCCAGATATTCCAGTGATCTCCTTAATTCTGTGTAATCTATGTTGGCTCGGATGGCTCCCCTTTCTTCTGCTTCTTTCAGCCTTGCCAAGAACAGCTTTTTTATTATAATTCACCATATATTTGAATCACATGCCCAGCTCTCAAGTTTCTGCTTCTGATCATTGTCTCAAGGGAACAGTCTTCATTTTCTTTAGAATGGATTGGTTGGTTCTCCTTGCTGTCTAGGGTTCTCTCGGTAATAGTCTCCAAATCCATAGTTTGAAGGTGTCTATTTTCTTTACTTCCAGTTCTCATTTTTAACATATTAACATATCATTGGAAAAAACACTGCTTTCTGAATTTTAATGGCATTAGAATGTGCTTATCCTTCATGAACTTGTTTAAATTTGTCATTATGTTCTCCTTATAATTAATTTCTTTTTTACTTCTCCAACACAGTTTATCTTTCTACATTCTTGAATATAAGACAAAACTATCTCCCACTATCTCATCTTCCCATAAATTATAAATTGTCCAGATATGCAGACTGGCATTACCTTTATGATTTTAATGTTTAACAGTAACCCTGATTGTTTACTTCCTGTTTGTAATTTCATAATATTCTCTTCTATGTCTTCTTTGGTTTCAGCACAACATGGCAGTGCCTGCCTATTTTAAATTATTATAAAGAGTTTTTATCTCTATTGTCATCTCTTCTAATGCAGCTACTTGTATTATTTGTTAACCAAGTTCAACAACAGCATTTTTGTCTCAATCCTGTACCTACTCAAACTGGCACCATTTTCCAAACTCAGTTTTCAATGAAAAATATGCAGTTAATTCTTTTGCTTTATTCATAGGAGGGTGACTTCCAATTTTACATGTATTGGCGGTTGTTGATAATTGGGGGTAGAGGGTAGGGAGAAAAAACCCTGAGGGATGGGCCCCAAAGGTGCTTTTTCAAGAGGCAGTTGGATTTTTTGGTTTTTCTTTGAAGATGTTTCACTTCTCATCCAAGAAGCTTCTTCAGGTCTGATTGAATGGTGGGGAATGGAAGGATTTATATTCCTTGCAGATAGCTGTCATTTGCATTATTTTGCGGAGTTGTTGAGGCCACCTGGAGGTTTGTCTGTATCCTCCTAAAGTAGAGAAAACATTTCATTAGCAAACTTGTATTTGGTGCAAATTTCTCTCAATAATTGAAATTTTTGTCCTCTTACTCCAAAACTAGCTGGAATATAGAGTCTTCTTCGGTAGCAATTTCCACAAAGTAGAGGATAGAAAATGTTTGAATAATATAAAGAGCTGCAAGTCACCCTGACAGCATACTGTATAGTACAAAAATAACTAAAGCAAACAAAAAATTTCCCCATCTCAAAACAATGAACTGGATTCATCATGACAAATTTTGGCCCTCCCCGAACTCTGTTGTTTAAATACTACTGGTAAGTTGTTGCTAATTTTGTGTGTGAGAAAGAGAGGCAGACAGACGGACAGGCAATATATTCAGTTTTCCATGCCAGGCCTGCCTAGAGAATAGCTCTGTTTTTGGATGCAAGGATGTAACTGAGTTACAGCTTCACTGAGAAATAACAAGCCTATGTAGACATCTCCAATGACTTTATTTCTGATTAGCTCAGTTTTATAGGTTTGTCTCTGTCTTCACAACTTTAGAATTGTTTTTCTTTCTAGAGATGAAATCAAATGTCAGTAATCATTAGGCAGCAGCACACTTCTGCTGGCTTGTTTTGAGATATTTCCATAGAATCTTTTTCCCAGGTTGTTGTGTTTTGCAAAGTCTGTTAGCCAACAGGTTTGTACCCACAAGTTCGCTCAGCTTCACTCTCACAAAAAGTGTGATGGCTGATCACCACTGAAAGAATAAATATCCCACTTATCTTTCTTGCTGCTCTTTCTAATCTTCAGGGTAGCCTAAGTGCCTTTAAAAAATTCTCTTCACCCAAACCATGATTAGGTGTTGCTTAAGAGTTTTTAACATCCATTGTAAAACAAGTTAGGAAGAGCATTTGGAACAAAGTTGCTGGAATTCCTTCTGACTTTAATAATAATTCCACCCTGGGTCACATGATGAGGGAGGGGCTAAGAGTGGAGAGGCTGGCAGCATTCTGAGCAGCTGCCCAACAGCCTCTCCCATAGGGATGCATGGGAGGAATTACAGGTAATCCTCGAGTTACAACCACAATTGAGCCCAAAATTTATGTTGCTAAATCAAACATTTGTTAAGTGAGTTTTGCCCCATTTTACGACCTTTCTTGCCCAAGTTGTTAACTGAATCACTGCAGTGGTTAGTAACAGAGTTATTAAGTGAATCTGGCTTCCCCATTGACTTTGCTTGTCAGAAGATCACGAAAGTGGATCATGTGACACTGGGATACATCATAAATATGAGCCAGTTGCCAAGCATCTAAATTTTGATCATGTGACAGGGTGCTGCAACAGTCGTAAATGCAAAATGGTCTTAAGTCACTTTTTTGAGCACTGTTGTAACTTTGAATGGTCACTAAATGAACTGTTGTAAGTCGAGAGTCACCTGTGTTCTGCAAGACTTTTCTTCACAGCTCTGGTTTGGATCATGCCCATTTTCAAACTCCCATCTTTCTTTTGGTGGCAATTTGATCCCATTGGTTCTCCTTTTTTAAAAATCAATTTGCTGACAAAGTCCCAAGATCCTCTATATAATTTTTAAGTATCTATGTAGTTGGAAAGCATAAAAAGCAGCATTTCAGGAAGTGGCTTTGTTTATCATAAGCACATACTATAGTCAATGCTGTGTGTGCCTCACTATTCAGTCCTGGAAAATAGATTTTATGTCAGTATCCAACAAAAGTGTGTTTAGCCTTTACTTAGGGTATATCTGCTCAATTTTTAAAGTTCTGAGAGAGCAGCTGGACCTTATATGTTCCATTTTTCAACCTCTTTTTGTTGATCTGAACTGGAAATAGAATTCTGGCTCATACTTATAAAAAGTATTGTATGTAAAGTTGCTTCAAAATACATCATACAGAGTCCTGGCAAATGAATGGATCGAACTTATAATTTTCAGCATAAATTGATCTCTGCTCTTTCACCTGGAATTGTTACAATAGTTTGTGGACCATAGAATCCACTTTCTGTGTTCCAGAAAATGTTATGAAGCATATACAAAGGCCGACATCTATGCACCTGACAGGTCTGTGAACTAAAACAATATTTCTTGCTCCCATTTGAAGCCAGGTTATTCCAATAAATTGAGCAAATACTGAAAATATGAGAGAAAGGGGACAGAGGCCCCTTGTTAAATGATGGTGAAAATGCTCATTTTGTAAGCCTGCCGTTGTGAAAACTGGTGGACCTCAGGCATCCATTTTGTGTTAAGTATGTACGCAGTGATCACTGAGTTCTTGGTGTGAAGTCTTCTTCAGCATGCAGAGTTCAGCTTGTTTTGTATGGGGCTGTATTTTTGTGCAAGAATGCGCACTGCTGGAGGTTCCAGATGGGAATGTTTTGATGTTGTGCTTACAACTTACGCTTTTGTGGAGTGGCAGGGTGGGAGGGTATCACTTTTATTTTTTTGAACTTATTTTTCCAGGTTTGTACCAACTCTCCTTGTTGCATCACTGAGTTTGTTTGAACCAGTAGCACAGGTTTTCCTCTTTCCCCCCCTAAAACCATAGATGCTTCCTCTCCTGCTTTGGCTTTTTTGCTTCCTTGTATTTTTCAGGCCACAACAACTGTTTCTTAAATAGTGCAGCTTAGTGTGTATTTGTGATTTCGTGTCCAACACCGGAGGGATAGGAATTAACATGGTAAAATGGTTTTGGACAAACTTCCTCACTCTTATTCTAAGTTAGGGATGTAGTTGTGACACATCCTCTTTCTTCGTCTGGCATAGTTGATTTTCTTTGAGAACTCAATATCAGGTAGGCCTTTTATTTCAAAAGTTCTTAGACCAACTTTTTGGAGTTTAAGGCCTTGGTAAACAGAAAACAGGAAGGACCAATCAACTTTTCTGTACTGTACTGTTTTAGTAGTGGTAATTTCTGTTCATAATATGTCAATCAACAAGTTTATGTCATTTTATGTTAACTATTTATTTTCTGATATGAAAAGATCTTGTTATTCCTTATCTTAAACACTAATTTGTTCAATTAAATAACATTTCATGTTTCCATTTACATTAGCCTGTGTGTGTGTGTGTGTGTGTGTGTGTGCGTGTTTGTGCACATGCTTATTTTGTTCTACATGTTCCTGAATGAAGTTTCAGATTACAGTTTTAGTATATCCTGTTGCTGAATGGGAATTTTAAACTACTTGTACTGTGGTTTTTTTAAAGTACTGCTTAAAGATAAAACTTAAAAGGAGAATTATTTTTTCTCCCGGAGAGTTTTGAAAAGTACTTTTGTGTATTGTCATGTAAAATAAATATCTAAATAGAATTAAAATCTGATTCTCCAGTGCTATTTGATTTTTTCTTGTGGTTTTTAACTTTTATCTGTGATCTTCACAGTACTGCAATTACCTAAATTAAAAATGTGTGTATTCTTCAGACTGGAAAATTAAAGTTAATAAGTTGGACTAAATCATCCTAATATTAACAGGCACGTAGTTTATTAAATTGAGTTAAATCAGTGACTATTCACCAATACTCACTGCCTATAGTCAATAATGAGTTCAGAAGATACATTCTAATTGAAATTTCACACAAGGATTCCCCAAAGCTGGGTCCTCCATCCCAAATATATTGTTTGGATACTGTATAAAGAACAATTACAATACTGTAAAAGCAATATGTGACCTATCCAACAATTAATTTCTCAGAATATGTGGTTTGAAAACATAACTTGCTGATAGAATGCATGCTTTCTTTAATAACTTTAGTCAGAGTAGGTCTGGAAGGGACCTTGGTGGTCTTCTAGTCCAAATCTCTTCTCAAACAGGAGATCCAATATCATTTCAGACAGGTGGCTGCCCAGTCTTTAAAAATCTCCAATGATGAAGCACCTAAAGCTTCTGAAGGCAAGCTGTTCCACTCATTGATTGTTCTCACTGTTATGAATTTTCTCCTTAATTCCAGGTTGCTTCTCTCCTTGATTAGTTTCCATCCATTGTTTCTTGTCTTGCTTTCTGGTGCTTTGGAAAATAAGTTGACCCCCTCTTATTTGTGGCGGCCCCTCAAATACTGGTGTCAGACCCAGAAGCCATATAGCCATGTTTTTAATTGCTTCTAGGCTGCCACATTTAGAGCCTGGGAAATTGGGAGGGGGGATTTCTTAGTGAGTTGTGATTTAGACATAACAACCTTCTTCTGAAAGTCAAGGTCGATGTCAGCTTGCACCTGGAGGAGAGTTTCTGAAGAATTGGCACCAATGGAATGACAGTTGATTAGACTATGTGATGTTGATGGGTGTGGGGGATGGATCTTTGATTTTCTTTTGGGGAAGGAAAAACCCGGAACTTTCAGATTCGGGTTTTTCCAATTGTGCCAACATGACTTCTTTTAATAAAAGTTCTTACTTGGATAGACTTTGTCTCTGAATGTTGAATGGATATGAGGAGATTCTTTGGAACGCTGACAACTGGAATACTGCTATCATTTCCCCCCTACTTCTTTTTTCTCTAGACTAGCCATACCCAAATCCTGCAACCATTCTTCATATGTTTTTGTCTCCAGGCTTTTAATCATCTTAGTTGCTCTTCTTTGCACTTTTTTTCCCCTCATGTTTAAGCGATCATCCACTAGGACTCGAAGGTCCCTCTTACAGTTACTATTTTTGAGTGAGGTTTCACCTAATCTTTGGTTTTAGGCCTTTGGCCTAAACTAGAATTAACTAAAATTAACTAAAATAATGTAACTTAATTGCATTAAAGCTTTCTTGCTAACCTTATTAATGAAAATCAAATGTATAATGCTGTCTTCTTTCTCTTTGGCATAATAAAGGATCAACTGAAAATATTTTAGTCTGCCTTTTATATTAGATCATTATTCATTACTACAAACATATTGAAATGTGGAATGAAGCAAAAGTGATTTTAAAATTCAGAAACGTCAGCTGAGGTTCCACAAAATGGAGCCAAGCTCAATTGTGAGCTTATTTGACCATAGTTTGCTTAAGACCTGTTGAATATGTAGCTTAAAGGCAGAGTTTTACATAGCAGTAAACAACATGAGAACTTAAATTTCAAGTCTCCATTTAAGGTAATGTCCAGCGAAATTTCAAGGTGGAGATGAAGATCAAATTTCCATTTGTTTTTTTGAAATCAAGCCAAACCATTTGGAATATTTATAAATTACTTTAAGACAGCAATCTAAATTTAGCAACTTTGGGAACTTTTTAATGTGATCCAGTTTATCTGTTCCCCTGAAGACCCAGTTATTGCAGGATGTGTCTGTCTGGGTTAGGGCTAGCTGGTTGTTTGTCACAAGCTAGCTATTTACCACAGCCCCCATATTTCCCCAGTGAGATCCATGTAAAAGATTAAAAAGAACAAGCCAGTGCTTAGTAATTTCATGAACTAATTCTCATCACGACCCAGTGATTTCATTGTCTTTATTTTCCTCTTGCCTGAATGTTGATCTTTTTGCACAAGCAATAGGGCCACCTTGTTCAATTTTTTCTGTTTGCTTCCCTCCCTCCCTGTTTTCTTTCTTTCCAGTGTGCTACCATCTTGTGGCCACTCTCAAATTTCCTGTTCCTCTATATGTGTATTTCTTTTTACCATTCAGGTAAATTTAAAAAATGAGGTTTGAAAGGGGCTATATTAAGGAACTAAATTGAGTAGATCACCATGTATCACTGATAAACCTGAAGAAGAAAAGGAAGTATGGCCAGATGCAAACCATCATTGAGCTGAGGTGGCTCAGTGGGTAAATGCAGTAATGCAAACTACCTCTGCTGACTTGTTCAGCAGTTTGAGAGATCAAATCCCACCAGGCTCAAGGTTGACTCAGCCTTCC
>JANHFQ010002790.1:16163-26858 GCA_032468035.1 Aparallactus werneri
CATCTCAAACCATATTCTTGTTTCTCAGTCAGCATTTTTTATTGAATTGCTAGCTGATAACCCAGCTTCACCCAGGTGTTTACAATTCCCAGCATTCTTTGCCCGATTTGCATGCCTTGCCTCTATTGGCTGGAGAGCCTCCAATTTGCATGCCTTGCCTGGTAACCGTCTGCACATGCTCAGTAGAGCTTGGCTGTGAAATGTCAGTGGGGGTGTCCACTTTGGCACCCTTTTTTGGGGACAAAGACTGGTCAACCACATTCCTGACCACCCCCAGTGCTCGTCTCCAAAGTTCAAAGTAGGTGCCTGTGAAGTTTGGGCTATTTTGGTGCACGGGTGAAAGAGCCTATTCGGGACATACCCACAACCACCGACAACAAACACTTCTCTTTTATAGATATAGATGAAGACTATATTTCTGTCCTTGTTGAAATCACTCCTCCTGCTTAGATGCAGTACAGATCCTCACAAACCAAATTATCATAGAATTGTAGCTTAATTGGAGCAGCTGCCTAAACAATCAATGCAGCTGCTGGTACATCTTTCCAACTTGTGCTGCAAAGAGGTTTATAGTGAATACAGAGCTGAGCAATGGCTCCAAAGAAAAAGGTCAGTTTCTGAATAGCCAAAAGGTTGCTCTTTTCTTCCTTATGCTCAACATCTTGTTCTTTTAGTCTCTGGTGACTAGTTCATATTATGCAATGGCATTTTGTACTATCACTTCTACTAGTCCTGCTGCACTCCTCATTGTTTCAAATCATTTCTAATGCATTTTTTGCAATTCAAAACAAAACAAATGAAGAAAAAGAAATGTAAGCATAGTAACATACACCTATCCAAATGGTAATCTAATAGTTAAGATACAATATCACAGCAAACAAAAATAAACAATATCACTAAAAAACCCTGTAGGGATTAATGTTAAATTCTGTAAATAATTTAAATACCGGTATATATATCACATCTATGTTTAATAACAAATGTACAAGATCACATATAAAAACTGTGTTCTCGTAAAATATAATGAAAGTTGATAATATTGTATCACCTAGGTACTCCCATGTTGCACCACTCCTGCGCGGCCTGCATTGGCTCCTGGTTGCTTTCCGGGTGCAATTCAAGGTTCTTGTTATGACATTCAAAGCCCTATATGGCTTAGGACCAGAATATTTGCGAGACCAACTTCTGCCACCAATACACTCCCATCGCCTGGTTCGCTCTCACAGAGTCGGCCTCCTCATGGTACCCAAGGCCAGACAATGTCGGCTGGTGACACCCAGGGGGAGAGGCTTCTCTGTGGGAGCCCCTACCCTTTGGAACACCTTGCCACCGGGGCTACGGGTGATACCCGATCTCCGATCATTCCACCGTGCCCTGAAGACGTGGCTGTTCATACAAGCTTTTGGGGACACGTCGGGCCGGTTTTAAATTATAATTTTTTAAAAAATAATTTTAAATCTTAAATTGTTTAAATACCACCGTTTGTTAAATAGTTATTTGGACTTTAAATTTAATATGTTTTTAGCTTTTGTATAGTTTGTTTTTTATATGTTGTACGTCACCCTGAGTCCCTTGGGAGAGGGGCGGCATATAAGTCCAAGTAAATAAATAAATAAATAAATAAATAAATAAATAAATAAATAAATAAATAAATAAATAAATAAATTTTCTTTATATGGAAATGAGTTTCAAATAATGTGAAGATAACCACACATAAAATGCAGGAGACATAAGTATTGTACCATCCTGTTTTGTTTCTACTGAATATCCTTCCAAAGGATACTTCACAATCTCAGAGACTTTCAGGCCTTCTAGGACATGGTGCAGTTTTCCTTCCAGGCTCTTACACTCTTCAGGATCATTTGATTGCTGACTCTAAAGACAAATTGAACTGACCATAACCCTTTTTTTAACTTGTCATTTTATTCTTGACATATGAGATTCCCACCCTATTCAATCTGCCTCATCCTCGTCTGGGAATGCTGATTATTTTCCAGACAAACATTATATTCATTTGTCCTTTCTTATGTTGGATGGCTACCAAAGTTCAGATTGCTTCTTTATCAAAATTTTAATCAAAATTTGATGTTATATTTAGGCAAGAAACTTGTGTAGTTGGCCAGACAGATATAGATTAATGTTATTCTCAACACACCAAAGCTTCTCTAAGTGAAAGGGCAGGCAGAGCCAAAAGAGGTCTGTCCATGTTAATGTATATAAGCATAATTGTGATCATTACTTCTCTTCTTTTTTTTTTTTGCCCATGCGACAAAAGCAGTTTTATTACAATTCAGCTAACTTAAAGTAATTTAAATCAACATTATTTAGGCCTACTTCTCAAAAGCAGATAAAAAATCAATGGGATCATAATGTATGGACCTTTATTCCCAAGGTCACATTTTAGTCGGGGTATACACTATGGGACCATATTACCATATTTTGTATGCAGGATCCAGTCTGAGTCAGTCAGGTTTATTCGTCCAAGCTTTGGAGTCCATCCTCTGGAAATTTTTCTCTCCAAAATGTGAGTGATAGCTTGGAAGAATAAACTTCTAGTCTCAGTGACTGATTCAGATTGGATTCTGAAACATTATCCTGAGACACATATATTTGCTTTCATTCGCGAGAGATGCAGGCAAACTAGTGCTTTAAACAAATGTTACCGTATATGCACATTTATACTATGTGTACTCCACCTATACAAACCAACCAGTCATTTTCCAAAATATTGCCTGACTGAATTTGCCAATCAGCTTATATACTGCCAGAGCTGCTGAAAGTTAATGCCATCTGGTAGGCAACTGGAATAATATTATTTCATTCCAAAAAGAAACCAGAATTAGACTAAATCATATGAGTTAACCTATAGTCAAAATTTCTTAACACCACCAAATAATATATATACTTCATTATGAAACATTTTTGAATAATACGCTCTTTTGAATAATTAATACCAAATCTAAAAAGACAAATTATATATCACTTTTATGTTCAATTATCAGGTATTCCAACTTTTTATTCCACATATGATAAATATCAGTAATTTCAACTTTAAATATATTTTTCTTATTTATATTTGTAGTTTTGAAATAAATTGTGTGCCAAAATTACATTTTATCTAATACTAGCAACTTTGAAGTGACTAAAGTGGAACTCTAGAGAGAAATCAAAACATGTTTAAGTTGGTTATATTACTATTGTATATAAGACAATAGTATTATAAGTTGGTAAAATTCCTTAAAATAATCATAACAAAATAAGTGATGGAAAGTAATTCTTACAGACTTTGTCCATACTTTCTAACAGATTATCACCTATTTTTAAATTGAATTTTTTTCTGTAAGGTTATGAATTGTATTAATATCCATATCTGTGTCCCATAGGACCACAATATATTTAGCTACATACTTAGCAGAAAAATGATATACTATTTTTATTAAATATTGAGTTCAGTAATTGACATAATCTTAACAGAAATAAAACAAAATGCATCTGATAAAGCCAATAAAAGTTGGCATTCAATTAAATCCTAATTCCACATAAATATTGATGAATAAATAATTGTTAGTGATACATTTTAAACATTTGGTAAATTAAAACTTTTCTGAAAAGATTATCTTAGTTTAGCTAAATATATTCTTGGTGAACTATATTTCCATTCTAAATTTTTTCAGTAGTCTGTTGATCTAGAGAAAGCATCTGTTCTAAACAGTTTACTTGAACAAAAATGACAGATTCATAAATAAGGTTGATGAACAAGACAATCTATCTTTTTTTAAAGAATGGGCAATGTAACATGGTGGATCCAATTTCAAAAAAGGCTTCAGAGTGCAGGAGGGCCATGGATGTGTGTAATATATAAAGCATATGTGTATAATATATAAAGCAGCTATTTTTTTCCTGGAATTTCACGACTGCCTTCTGTAACTGCCACATAATTTGGATAAAATATGCAGCTGCTTTAAAGAATTGCAGATAGGTGCTGTCAACTTTCTTGTCCAAATTGAAGCATTGTGGATTATTCTTAAAAGTTACAAAATGTTAATGGAAAGAAGCACGACCAATTACAGTATAACATTAAAATGTAAGCATTTGTTTCTTTATCCTGTAAACTTTTTTATAAAATATCCATGATCCCCTGGAGGTTTTCATCTCCCTTTTCAATAAAGAAAACCTCAATTTAACAAAGCTCCATTTAATGGATTTTGATGCAATGGATAAAATTTGAGTCTGACCATTACCACAAATATAGGCTTCCAGAGATGCCAGTGTACATTGTACATTATGGATTGCTCAGAAAGAATGTGATTCTTTCCATTGCATTGGTGGAATTCAGCTTTTATCCACCATTTGTCTGTAGTCTGTGAAAGCCACTGACCATGAAACAGTAAAAAAAAGACTCTTAAATCAAAGTTTTGGTGATATTTCTGGAAAGACACTGGGAGATTGGAGATGACAAAGGCAGTAATATAGGCTGATAGGAGGACATTAGAAGATAGAGATGGAAAGACTGATGTAAACATTGGTAAAAATAATCATGGAAAATTGGGATGACTAGGCGGATCAGCAGCAATGGAAAAATCAGCAGGGAAAATGGAAAAGTTGTTCTTATTGTCTTGCTGTCAAATAATTTGCATCTTTTGGTACAAAATTGGTGATTACAAAGCATCTTCTACTTTTGTCCTTCATTTGATTTACTTTGATTTCCCCTTGCACACGCTGTATACAAGCACTTGCCAGAACAAAACTGTGATATTTTACAGAACAAAAAAGTAGGCATGAGATTCCAAACTGGAGATTGAAGAAGTTGTTTTGCTACACACTGTCTGTTATATGAACTCTGGAGTGAACAAATAGGAGATAATTACTTCATCCATTTTGTGCTATTGTTCTGAATCTATGGAGTCATATATCCACAGTTTGTGCTTCTGCAAACAGCTGGCTGACTATTCTTCAGTTAAATTGGTTGGTTTTTTAAAAATAAAATGGAAATGGCCTCTAAAGATTTGATTTTGGATCCTGAGGCTTCCTTCTATTCTCAAACATGAATTAATATTTAAACCATTCCTTATGATACTATTGCCATATAGCAACTCAAGCAATACGTAACCAAATAACAAAGGATCCATGATCCTAATTGTTTGGAGTCCATCTGTGTTGCTAGTATTTACTTTGCATTTGCCATTGAATATGTTATTAGGCACTGAGATTCCCATGGAATTGGTATTTCTGCATTAGCCAATTGAATTCAGCTAATGAGCACTTCTGGAGAACATCACGATATTGTCCGTGAAGGATTAGAAGGTGTCAAGCTGTTCTTCCTTATTCAAGATTGCTTCAGTTTTAAGTTGTTATCTATGTACATTCTTTCCAGCAAGGGTCATAACTGACTTGGGAAATATCCAAAGGCAAATTAAGTATAAAAATGTATATGAGTACAGACATGTTTGAAAAGACAAAGGAATGGAAGGCCAGGTCAACAACTAGGCAAATTTCTTTCCTTGGTTCCCCAGAATATCCCATTTCTTAATGAATACAGAAACACAATATGAATTTTGAATTCCTTTCAACTCTTCATATTTATTTTTATCTTTACTTTCCATTTGGAGCAATTGATGTACAATATATCAAACATATTGTCAAATAAAAACTATATTTCATTTTTATGCCCTAAACAAATATTGTGGTAGATCAATTTGCAGTTTTGTCCTAAGACACAGTAACAATGAGTAACAATGAGTACAACCAATCAGGAAAGCCGATTCAACAGCTTTTTCTGAAGACATATTAGAAATAGTGTGGACTGCTCAAATGATAACTGGATGTATCATATAAAGACTAGAAGCTCTACTCAAGAATATTTTCCTTATGATCCAAAAATAATGGACATCTTATTAAAGCACTGAGTTGCAGTTGTAGGTATCATTTGACACATTAATTACGGTATATTTGTTTGAATCCTGATAATAAAATAAGATTTATTTGCAAATTTCTCATGTGCTGTGAATCAATATACAAATGTTTAAAATAACATTATTTTTAAAAAGCAGAGAAAAAGATCTATAAAGGCTATATATTTTTTAAAAATCTACCTTTTCTCTAATTTTTCTTTGCTAAGTGAAGACTTTATTTGCCACGCTATTTACTTGGCATTAACAAGGAAAAGATAGAACCTATTAGAGCAGTGGTAGTGAGCCTATGGCACGTGTGCGAGAAGTGGCATGCAGAACCCTCTCTGTGGGCATGCGTGCCATTGCCCCAGCCCAGTTCTATTGCATTTCTCTGTTGCATTTCTCACCATTGTTTTCAGGGAAACAAAAGTTTGTGGGACTAACAAAAAAGTTTACTCAATGAATTCCAACTTCCTGCTAAAGAAAAATATCTTGCAAAGTTGGAATTGATTGAGTGAACTTTTTTTTTAGTCCTGCAAACAATGGTGAGAAATGAGACAGAGAAACGCGATGGAGCTGGAAATCAGGTAGCAAAGAAATGATTGGGGGAAGCAAGGCTGGTAGTGGGTGGGGCAAATTCTGTGGCGCGGTGCTGCAATGGCAAAATGAGCAACAGAGCAGCCCTCTCATCTCCCTGCTGCTCCTCCTGCTTGGGGGAAGCAAGGGCAGTAGGGAAAGCTCCATGGCATGGTGCTGCAATGTGAAACAGGCAATGGAATGACTGGTACGAGGTAAGGAGGAGGAGGCCGCTTTCCCTCTCTTCTCCCTGCTTCTTCTCCTTCCGTTGTGCTGGCTGCTCCATTTTCCATTTCTACATTGAAGCACAGCACCCAGGATCCACTTTAATAGTGTGGGGAGGATAATTTGCCAAGGCCAAACTAATCCCACGATCTTCCCTACATTGGGCTCAGCTTCAATCAGTCGGTGAGTGGGTTTTGGTGGCTCCATCGGTGATGAACAAAACAGCCCTGTCGTGCCATGCCTCCTCCTGCCACCAAGCACGCCCAGCCATGCATGGCCTTTTCTCCGCCTTTCTTTCCCACACTGATCCTGGTGGACAAAAAAACAATAAACAATGAAAGCACACTTAGAGCCAAGGCCACCCACACTAAACAAGCAGCAGTTGCAGTGGTGTTGGTGGCTGAGCATAGGGTGGAAAAGTGAAGAGTATAAATTGGTAACTACCCATGTTGTACTTTTCAGTCTGAGACAATCATAGTATTTGTAAAGTCCTTGGGTTAGAGGTATGGGGGGGGGGGGGATAAGCATATTTCTTTATTGGAATCACTTGTCAGTGATTCCAATAAAGGAGAACAAAAGGATTCCAAAGAAGCAGAACAAAAAAGGCTATCTGATCTCCATACAGTAGATTCGAAGCACTAACTTTGTCTTTTCCTGCAAGATACTGGCCATATGCCAATAGCTTTGCCCTCCCCCTTTCTTGTTTTGAATTTCCTGTCCAAAGATAAATTGGATTTATTTAGCTTGGAACCAAAGGTATCTAGGCTCTGTCTGTCCCTTCTTCTGTCTCGGACAGGACATTTTATGGTGATACAGTTTTCTTCCAGATAAATAATTGATGGGTATTTACAGTAGTTATGAAGAAGGTGATGTGGTGTCTCTTTCAAGAATAGAAATTAAAACTATTTTATTTTAACAAGAAAAGAAGTAAAAATATACAGAGAAAACTGGGCTAAGAAAGTGAAGAGAAAAACCAAGAAATTATATTACATTTTTTTCTTTTTTTATTGTTGCTAAATGTAATATTTTAAAAGCAGAAAAAAAACGAAGGGGCAAAGAAGTGCATTAAGCACATTTTTCTTAGAACAATTAGCTGAACTCTGCCTTGTTTTATCATTATTTTAGGTAGTAAAACCTCAGTATTCATGTTAAATTGCCATGTTGGCTCTTTGCGATAAATAATTGGGTTTTAGGTTGCAGTTTGGACACTTGGTCTCTAAAAAGTTTGTCACTGTATTACAGTAGGTTATAAGCATAGGCTCATTTGATGGGGCAGCACATCCTATGTAAAGGGGCAAACAAATGATTGAACAGGAACTACTGCAGCCCAAATGGATAACAGCAGTTAAACAGACATAAAAAGAAAAATGTTTTCAAAAAACACACATGAAGGATAAGTACTGGTTGGGAGAGAATGACAACATTAATTTTTAAACTCCAGAAATAGTTGGTAGACAATTCAGGTAACAGAAGGAAAGAAATTATAGATATGATTTAAGAATGATAGAAGAGACTTCTAAAAAGAATGTCTGGAGCTGTATTTAATTGCATACATCATTATTTAGAATAAACTGTGCATTAATTAGTCCTTTGTTTAGTAAATATTATTTTGTTGGTAAACCTTTAATAATCAGATTCACCTTGTGTAGATGAGTGACAAATACATTTGATAAACATATATTTAAAATGATTTTTTTGGTATTTTGTTTCATTCCTTGCTTAATTATTCCTTTCTCCTTTCTCCTATCTAATTTCCAAAAGGTACACATATATACTTATATATGTTCTATGCACTAAAATGTATCTAAAATAGAAATTTAAAGTTTCAGTGTGTGTGTTGTGTGTGTGTTGTGTGTGTGTGTGTGTGTGTGTGTGTGTGTGTACGTGTGTATGTGAATATGTTTAAAATATATCACTAATCAATATCAATTTAATTTTGAATATTTTGAATTTTGGACTACCTGTTCTCTTGTACTAGTTAATGACTGCAATAAAATTAAGTGAAATATAAGTGTTTATTAATTTATATTTGTATCCTCATTTTTGGCATGTGATTTCTTACTGTACATGTAAGATACCTAGAATACATAAACACAGAGGTATGTCACAAGGACAGATTTATGGTAAGAGGTAGGGGAGTATGAAAGGTAAGTATGAAATTGATGTAAGTGGGAGCTGTAAATGGCATGGGAGTTTTTGTTGGTTATTATTTTCTTCTGGACTATTCCTCTGTGCACATGGAACACACTTAATGTGATTAAACTAAAGTTTGCTCTCTAAATATGTCTCAAATCAGCTAACAGCTATAACATATAAAACAGAATTGAAAATGAAATTAAAAGAAAAAAGTTAATCAATTAAAACCCAATAATCAAACGTTGAAGTAGAAAACACTACTTAAAATTTGTTTTAGGAACCAAGCCAAGAACAGAGTATTATCATCTTTGTCAAATTCTATGTGATGAAACCATTGAGATATCTATCTGCTCTGCTTTATCTCTGTATATTACTTTTTTCAAGATTCTACAGTTATTTTTCAAGGATATGTTTATCCCATTAACATGAACATGATTTATTCAAGTAACCTAATATCCTATGTTGGAATCTGATCACAAATTAATAAAATTATTTGTACAACATATTTGGCTGTAATATGATTGGTTATATTTCCACGTATAAACATGACCACAATAAATTAAAATTATCTCTGCCTGCTTCCCTTTATTGCCATTGAGTTACAAAATCTGAAGGACAAATCCCAGGATTATTGAAGGATGGACTTATGAAAGAGAAAGCTGTTGAAGACCAAGATTTCTATGTTTACTCTAATTTGGCTTATGTACAATAATTTTCTTATGAAAATCCTGTAAGTCTCAAAGATATATGCAACTTAATTCTCCTTTCCATTTCAGTTTCAGCTGAGACTTTGTTTTACTCAGAATCTTTTTGCTTACTTAATTTTAATAATAAATAGCATAACAATATTTTATATGTTTTTTTTAACCTTTAACTGTCTCTTTACCTATCTTCTACTGATTTTTTGTCTCTATGGGCATTTATTTATTTATTTATTTATTTATTTATTTATTTATTTATTATTCAAATTTATACCCCACCCCTCTCCAAGGACTCGGGGCGGCTTCCAGAACAGTATAAATACAGTATATACATTAACATAATAAATTAAGCCCTATTAAAAGAAATATATTAAAATACTTTTTAAAAACCCTCTCACCGTATTACTCCAGGCCGGCCAATTGAAATAAATACGTCTTCAGTTCCTTGCGGAAGGAACGGAGGTCCGATGTTGTGCGAAGGGCCAGTGGCAACTGGTTCCACCACACAAACTTGATTATGTTGAAGAGTACTGGGCCTAAACCAGAGCCCTGGGGTACCCCACTGCAAACTTCAATCCATGAAGATGCAGTTCCATTGAGGACTACAGATTGAGTGCAGTTGGTCAGCTAGTTATGAATCCATTTGTTGGTGATGCTGTCATTTTTCTATTTTATTGAGTAGTAGCTTATGATCTACTTTGTCAAATGCCTTACTGAAGTCCAAGTAAATTATTTTATTTATTTACTAATAGACTATGGCCTGTGAAAGAGTTTTAACTCCTTATAGAATATTTTTAAGGGAGCAGAGGAGAAAAAAATCAATATAAAATAAAGCCAAATATTCCAAGTTACATTGCCAGTTAAGTCAGTGGGATCAAATAGGTCTTTAACTCTTTTAAATATTTTTCTGTATACAGTACATTCACTAAGCAAATTATTGTATTAATAAACCAGCAGCACCATCAGTATATAAAAGGTAAAGGTTCCCCTCACACATATGAGCTAGTCGTTCCCGACTCTAGGAGGCAGTGCTCATCTTTGTTTCAAAGCCAAATAGCCAGCGCTGTCCAAAGACATCTCCGTGGTCTAGTGGCCAGCATGACTAAATGCCAAAGGCGCATGGAACACTGTTACCTTCCCACCAAAGGTGGTCCCTATTTTTCTAC
>JANHFQ010002794.1:85609-100208 GCA_032468035.1 Aparallactus werneri
CCAAAGGTGCACAGAGCGCTGTTACCTTCCCACCAAAGGTGGTCCCTATTTTTCTACTTGCATTCTTACATGCTTTCAAACTGCTAGGTTGGCAGAAGCTGGGACAAGTAACGGGAGCTCACTCCGTTACGCAGCACTTAGTTGATACTTCCTCTCCTGATGTGTTTAAACTGAAGTGGCCATCTTCTCCAACCAGCGAAACTATAGTTTAACTATTTTTGAAGATTATCTAGTTAGGGAAGAATGTTGCATAATATACTATATTTTCTTGTTCCATAGTATATAATTACCTCAGTGGACAGAATCTAGTCAACTTTAATTTCAAAAATTAATCATGGTTGGTAGTCTTTAGTGAAGTAGGTGATATTAGCAAGGAAAAAAAATTGCAGTCAGTGACAAACCATTTTGATGAAACGGCTAAGAAAAATGCATACCTCAATGCAGGAATCAGGAACCAGTATCAACTATCAGGAATGGTTTTATTCACGCCTGCTGTATGCACAAATGGAGCTTCACCCGCTCGCCCGCTGCTTGGGTAGTCTGGTTCCCGACAGGCTAAGGACTGTTACTCCTCGGGGATTGGGGACCCCTGAACTAAAACTTATCTTTACCTTGAGGACATTAAAGTTATTTTTAATTCAAATTATTAAAAAAAATAAAAATTTTAAAAATGTCTTTTGAATATCAGACAACATAATATTAATAGTCAATTAGGCAATTTTATGTGTTTTATTTGTCTAATATATGCTTCGTTCTCAAATTAATCACTACTAATTCTTAATCCTTTGGCATTTTTCATGCATTTGTCCAACTCATATTTTTTACTTTCCTCCAGTTTTTCTCCAGAGAGCCATAATGGTCTTCAGGTAATTTTCCAGGAGGCCAAGGAAAGTAATCTCAAGTTCATTAAAAAGCTCCTAGATAATCACATCACATTAAAAATCCTTCATTTAGCTGCATCCTTATTCAGTAGATGACATTTTCTAATGGTAATGCTAACTACAGCTACTTCAATTAAGATGGGTGTGTGACTTGGTTTGTTGCAAAACAGCGAAGATCTTGGCCTCTTGATTCAAATTGCATAATTTAATTTGGCTATTCCCCAATGAAGAAATAGTATTGTGGTAAGTAAACATCATTCTTATGACATGCACAGCTTCATTGCTCTTAATATTTTTCCTAGGCTGTTCTCATGAGGATTACAAATGAAATGTTAATAAAAAAATACTTTTGGAAAACTGGTTTTGAATGAGCTGTTGATTAATCTTTAGATATAACGTAGTAAACCTAAAATTAGACGGCTGTGTGAAGGAATATGGGTTCCACCCCAGGGATGGACTAGACATGAACTTAATTTGCCCTCCATCCCCAAACTTCTCCTAAATTTGAAGGGTGGGGAAATAAAAGAAGAAAAGTTGTAAACGTAGGATAGTCTCTTAACATCTCAGCCTTATCATGGCTGCATCAGCAGACGCCCTTAGCTAACCTTTAGTGTAAATAAAAATGCTGTCACCAGACATCAGTTAAAGAAATACTGGTCCTGCACATCTGTCCACTACTATGTTTTAGGATGTCTATACTTTCTGGAAAAAAACTGCCTCTTACTTTATTCTATTGCATTTGCAAATTTAGTTTGAGATTTTACTGATTTAATTGAGTATTAAAGAATTGCATTAAGTGTTTGGTCACTCTGTCTACTAGCAGGATAGTTCTTTAAAATCAAAACAGATTTTAAATTTTTACTGTGTTGAAAGAAGCAAGTAAAAGAAAACCTTGTTTTATTGTATTAATATAAAGCAGTACATTATATTATTTAAGTACAATGAAATGTATACAGTGTTTACTAGAGATCATTAACGCTTTGATTTAGATAATATAAACTGTCAAAGGTTAAAATATATTTATGTCAATAGTAGCTATGATTTCTAAAATATTGGTATGAATTTGAAATTTAGAACATTTCTCTTCCAAAGGTGAGATATGTTCCCACTCCCCACTCTTCTGGCTTGCCAGGTGAACTTAAGGCTTGATTTGGGGCCTCAGTGGGGATACTCTAGGCTAGAGAAGGTTGGGTACAATAATAGGGAATATACCACCTCTGCACTGCTTGAGAATCTGACTTCTAGCCTCTATTTAACTCTTGTAATTTTAAATTGTTTTTATATTGATATTTTTATTGTACTGTAAGCTGCCCAGAGCCACTTTGGATGATGACATTGCAATATATAAATTTAATAAGTCCAGGCCTGACCAGGGGCTGCAGACAGAAACCACCCAGGAAAATCCCACAATACATCCATCCCTTTAGGAAAAAGAGTTCAAAAGGGAATAGTTTGCTAGAGCACAGAAGGTTTTCCAAAGATGTGTCTGGAGGGAGGGAGGAGGTAAGATGATGGCCATAATTAATTAATTAATTGGCTCTACGTTGTTCATCTCACCAAGGTAATATTACATGGCTTACAGTCATGCAATTAAAATACCATATAAAGCATTAAAATGGTAAGAGAATAAGAACCATACAATTATGGTATATGAGTCTTGGTGGTGGAGAGGTTAAAATGCAGTATTGCAGGCAAAACTCTGCCTGCAGCCTGGAGTTTGATCCATTAAATGAACTGTTGTAAATCGAGAATTACCCATACTTGTACAGTAAATATGATGATAGCTTACAAAAATCAATCCTTACAATTTATTTACAAATAAACCTAACAATGTGTTTATGTCACTCAATTTGAAACCAAGTGAGTTTTTAACCCTGGTAGGTATACATAATTCATCATGCTTAGATTGGGAGGGGCAGTTTCACAGTGCTAATTTCATTTCTACATGTTGATAAAAGATCTTTTGGGAGAAGATATTTTCTGACTTCCAGTTCTACTAAACTGCAATGAACTCAGCCTTCTGGAAATAATGAACATTTTGTGAGTCACTTATAGAGCTACAGGTTACTTAAAAAAAAATAATCTAAACTACCGTAGTATTTTCAAACTTGGGTAACAGGAAATAGATCTCCTCTCTACTTAAGTATTGACTGTTTGAGCTTTGTGACTTAACTTGTAGGAATCCTGGAGCTTCTGTGTGGCACTCAAGCCTGTATTTCTGGCAGATGGCAACAAGTAATGATAGATGAGCAAGACAAATGGAATGTTCCAATGTTGTGACTGGATAGGGTGTGATGTTATAACAAAACCATGAATTTCCACTTTGATAATGGGGTGAGGAAAGACACTCCAGAAGAAACAGTGATGCAGCAACAATAAATAATTGATTATGAACACTATTTATTTTGTTTATTTATTTGTTTGTCATACATGTACAGTGTGTGTGTGTGTGTGTGTGTGTGTGTGTGTGTGTTTTCGGAGGTTTTCACGGGTGTTTGTGTATATGGAGCTGGTTTCTCGGGTTTCTTCCCACGTAATAGTTGATATATTGAAAGATTCAATCAGTTTCAACTGGGAAATTGTGAATATCCTAAACTAAGCTAAATTTTAAAAATGCTAGGGAATTCCTGGAACTTGGCATTCAGACAAATCAGCCATCAACAGATACATAGAGATAAATCACATTTACAAATGGTTCAAAAGAGAACTATTCAAAAGGTAAGGAAATAGACCAGAATACATCTTCTCCAGCAATCAGACAAGCAGGGATTAATATCGAGCAATCAAGTAGAAAACAACATCCTAATCAAGAAACTACCAAGAAAAAAGCAACAACCTCATCAAACTGACAAGATATTGTATATAAGTAGGTAGCAAACTCCACATCACAAGTACTGGTGATGTTACCTAGTTAGGAATGAAATATCTGAAAGCAAACAGCCAAGCTCATAGAACACAAGGACTCCATAAATTAGATTGTCATATACCTATTCACAGCTCAAAGATTTGCTGAATACTACAAATTGTTATAGACTATGAAAAAACAGAAATATTTGGGATGAGGTTAAAAAAAATACTTCCCCCCCTTACGTCACTGCAATATCCTAAGCTGCCATTAACCTCCTTGGCTTCCTCTTCCCAATACATTATTTTATGAAGAGGTATGTGGAAAGATGCTACTAGGCTTTTTGACTAAAATAATAGTTTTCAGAGACCAAATTGAAATATGCTTGAAATGCAACAAATTCCAACTGTATTAATGGCAAAAGCCGAGGGAATGATAGAAGAGAAGACTGAAAAGGGTCATGAATTTCATCTCTTTGAAGTTTGAACAATAAGCAAGCTCTTTGGGCAAAAATAGAATATTGTTTGTTCAACATGCTTTCATCCTTAGATTGTAGGAAGTTCAAGCACTGGCATTAATGCTGCCCTCAATAATACTTATATAGTAAATTGTATTATCACCCTTACTCTTCAATGCCTTTACAATAAGTCCTTCACCTGTGATCAAATTGTAAAACATTCCACAATTTCTCCCTAACACACGTCACCTGATATCAGAGTTTGAATAAAACCATGGCTACAGAAAAGCTGTAAGTTACTCTGCCTCCTAAATAAATATGAATATGAATAAGAGAGCCATTATTATTTGTACAAGTAACACCCAAGAAAAAGCACAAATAAGCTTAGTAAGAAAATTAGCAACCACAACAATTACCCAAATGATTATAATATAAAAAAATAATTTGAAGCTACCTTTTCCCCAATAAATAATACACCTGCAAAGTTTCCTCTATGCTGTTTCATTTGTGTGTAAATACAGTATTACTTATCTCTGTATAGTTTATACTGTGCATTATACTTTGTAGTATACAAGGAAACTATAATAAAGCAAAAGAGTGGACATATAAAGGAAAGTATTTTGGCAAGGCAGAGAATGCTATGCACAGACTAGATTTGGTCAGAAATATTTATCATCATGCAGCATCAAAACTCTGAAAAAGTCTCTAGTGAATAAGACTACCTGTTAATTAGCATCTAAACGTATCCTGAAGCAACTCTTTGAAGTTGAAATGCAAGATGAGATAATTCTAATACGTAGTTTTATTAAAATTGCTGATTATTGGTTTTTGTTCACGCACAGCCATGTACAGAAGCCAGAAAAAGGAAAAACTTATGCAATAGGAACTTTGTCATCTTGAATATTACTTAATTGCATCTGCTCCCTTTTTCTACACTCAAGCTACTGCTGGTTTGCAGAGCCTTTACAGTCGTAGCCCCCAATTTGTTGTACTTCCAATATCTTGAGATAAAAAAAATTTGGAAAGAGATACAGAGTTTTTAGTTTGCAGTTTTATTCTAGATTTAGTTTATTGCAATTTCAAGCTACAATTTGTCCTTGTTTTTAAATGATTCCTTTTTGAAAAGGTTATGAGTTTTCTGTGTGTCCATTGTAATTCTTTATTCTTATTCTTTATTATTATTAGGAGCTGTGGTGGTGCAGTGGTTAGAATGCAGTATTGCAGGCTGATTCTGCCCACTGCTAGGAGTTCAATCCTGACTGGCTCAAGGTTGACTCAGCCTTCCATCCTTGATAAAATGAGGATCCAGATTGTGGGGGACAACATGTTTACATTTATAAATCATTCAGAGAGTGCTATAAAGCTGTATGGACCAGTATATGTCTAAATGGTATTGCTATTATTTGTGAATAAGAAATATATGTCTATACATTTTCATATAGATTTCTTTATCATAGTTACTTTTATGTTAGGTAGATAAATGTTCATAAGGTTGTTGTGTTAATGCCGCTGGGTGAAGTCATCCAACGGTATGGAGTAGGGTATCATCAGTATGCTGATGATACCCAATTGTACATCTCTGCCCCACAGACCGGACAAACGATGCTGTTGAGGTGATGTCCCAGTGCCTGGAGGCAGTGGGGATCTAGATAGGGACAAACAGGCTCAAGCTCAAGACTGACAAGGCTTTGGATACCGTCCTCTCGAAGTCCAGCTGAATGTCTATCGTTGATGCTGAGGGGGGAGAAATTAACCCACTCAGAACGGGTATGCAACTTAGGTGTTCTTCTGGACCCACAGCTGCAATTAGAACAACATTTAGCAGCAGTGGCCAGAGGAACCTTTGCACAGGTTTGCCTGGTGCACCAGTTGCACCCCTTCCTGGACCGAGAGGCTCTCCTTACAGTCAGTCATGCCCTCGTCACCTCTCAGTTAGACTACTGCAACACGCTCTACATGGGGCTGCCCTTGAAAAACATTTGGAAGCTGCAACTGGTCCAGAATGCAGCCGCGCGGGTGATTATGGGTGCGCCCAGATACACCCATGTAACATCTCTCCTGTGCAAGCTGCAGTGGCTTTAATGTTTTTTATTGTTTTTATTGATTGTCATTTTAAATTTGTATATATTGTTACCTTTTACTTGTTGTAAGCCGCCCTGAGTCCCATGGGAGTTGGGCGGCCTTTAAATTTTAATAATAAACAAACAAACAAACAAACAAATAAATAAATAAATGCAGGCAATAATTTTAAATAGATTTTCTAAAATTGAGATAAACTTCCCTTTAGAAATGGAAAGTGAGATGAAAATGGGGAAACAATAAAAACATGAAAATTAAAAGTTGCCTTTGTCATGCAAAAGACTATGCCTTGGATAGAGAAAAACTGCTACTGAAGTCATGAAGACTGTCATTGCCACTTTTTTCTATTAAGCACAATTAAAGCTAGTTCAATCTCTGCTTAATATATTGATTATAGTAATAAACAGGATTTTTCAAACATGAAGAACAGTAGAGTATGATCGGCCCAAAAATCTACCTAAACCAGATAGGTAGAAGGGTATGGGGTTTTTTCGTATCAATAAACATTTATATTCTCCCCCTCGCATTGCAACGCAGGGAAGACCTGTCCTCCCCCGCTCCCCAAACCATTTGCCCTTTCGCTTCCTCAGCCAAAAGGGGACCCCGATTCGGAAGCAATTTACAAACATTGTGGAATCCTTCCATGAAAGTTTCTGCAAAGGTTTTTATAAGGCACATACATTCCTGCAGATCTCCCTCTTTTATTCTTCACTCCCCCCCCTTTAAAAAAAAGCACAATATTTAGTCTTTTCCGGGGTAGGGGTGGGGAAAGAAGAGAACAAATGGGGCAGACCACCATCTCACGCTGCGGGAGATATGATATCATAGCGAAATATAAATAAACATCAAGCTATCGTTTAAGTGCTGAAGCCCCGGTTCAACAGGCTCTGGAGGAATCCAAATAGAGAGGAGGAGAGGAATCACCCTTACCTGTCTGAGCAATCCTTGCACCAACAGCGGATGGTACTGGTGATAGCTCCCCTGCTCCCTCCCGGACTGTCACTGGGGTGGGGGCGGTATCTGGTGGTGGCAAGAGGAATTCCCCCCGGCGGGGAGGAATGCCCCCCTGTAGGGGGCAAGTGAAGGGGGGCAAGTGAAGCAGCGCCCCCCCCCCCCACTTTTATAGCTGTCACTAGCACCAGCAACAGCAAACGTCGCTCCTGGGATTTTCTTGGCTCCCCTCCCCGCGCGGTGTTCTTCTCACGCTGCAGTTTTTTCGCCCCTTCCAGGTGACGTGATGCCCGTTGTTTTGGTTCGCCCGACCAATCGGACTCGTCGCCTGGATTCTACGGGAGCCGGGATGGGCCCGTTGTGGCGGCAACAGGACTCCCCTCTGCCGACCATAACGCATTGCGCAGGGTGCACCGCCGCCTGGTCTTCCTGCAGCTTTAACAGCTCTGACATGGAAACCCCATTGCAGTTCCAGCCGAGCTTCTGCTCAGAGCAGCAGCAGCAGCAGCAGCGCCCACACCCGCATTACCATCACCAGCAGCAGCAGCAGCAGCACCACCACCAGCACAGCGAAGAGAGGCAGCCAAAGCAGCAGTCCAGCCCATGCTTCCAGTGCAACAGCTGCGCTTATTACGGGGCTGCGGCTGCCACGGGCGATAACCTGCCGCTGCTTCTCCGCAGTTCGTCGCCTCTGTCGGTCGCCTTCCGGGCTCGTTCCTCGCCGCTCTCTTGCTCCGCAGCTTCTTCCCGCCAGGGCAGCCAGCTCAACGTGAGCGAGCTGACCCCTTCCAGCCATGCCTGTTCGTTCAGGCAGTCGCACCACTATTCCCAGCACCACCACTCCCACTCTCACCCGTGCCATAGCGTGCACCAGCAGCAGCAGCAACAGCCCCAACCGGCGGGCAGCCCCAACAGCAGCACCGACAGCGGCAGCCACCACTATCAACTTCAGCAGCAGCAGCAGCAGCGCCGCGAGAGCAACCCTTTCACGGAAATAGCCATGAGCAGCTGCAGGTACAACGGCGGCGTCATGCGTCCTCTCAGCAACCTGAGCTCGTCCCGTAGGAACCTCCACGAGCTGGACTCTGAAGCTCAGCCGCTGCAGCCCCAGCCGCCGCCGCCGCCGCACTCCAGCCCCACCGCCTCAGCTGCCGCCGCCGGCCCCGAAATCGTGGTGTCCAAGCCCGAGCACAACAACTCCAACAACTTAGCGCTCTACGGATCTGGCGGCGGCGGCAGCCAGACCAACAGCGGCGGCAAAACCAGCAAGAAGAAGAACCAGAACATCGGCTACAAGTTGGGACATCGCCGCGCGCTCTTTGAGAAGCGGAAGCGGCTGAGCGACTACGCGCTGATCTTCGGCATGTTCGGGATCGTAGTGATGGTGATCGAAACCGAACTGTCTTGGGGAGCTTACACCAAGGTAGAGAGTCTCTCTGCCCCCCACGATCAGCCGCCTTGTAGCTTCTCGCCTTTCGTGTATTGTATTTCTTGTATCATATTTCTAAAAGCATCTTTCCCCCTTCTTTTCCCTTCCCTTCCCTTTCCCTATCCCTTTTCTTTGTTTGCAGCTTTTCGCATTATCACTAGCTATTTTATCCCTTACGTTTTATTCTTCACTTGCTTTAAATATTTCCCCATTCTTTCCCCCACCCCTTCAGCTTCAGACGTTGATCTTAAATGCTTGACTGAAGCCCATGAAGACTGTTGACTATTAACAAACCTTCTCCCAGATGTAGGTTTCTGGGACCAGAAGCCTAACCACAGATTCTTAATAACTATGACCATAAGGGTGAAGTTCCTGAGTCTGCATTCTAGGGAATCTGGAATGGGGAGCTTTCGTGCATAAGGAGCTGTCAATGATAGTGCTTCAGTTGTCAACTTTTCCTTATGGAAATCATCTTCAGGGCAACTTTTCTGGATTGCTTTGATGAGTGTCTGTTTTAAGCTTTCTTCCCCCTGAAGATATGTAGAATGCCAACTCAGCCATGCTTTTTTTGTTTTTGAGCAAATGGTGTGATGCATTACATTGTTCCAAGACTAACTCGGGAACTTACTGATTTGTACGACCAAAGAACGTTACCCTTGGAATATTTTCTCTAATATCTGCTTTGCATCATTTTTCATCTTCCATGTGAATACTAGGGATGTTTTGACACTATGATTCCCTGCATTTGGCACACAGACATTAGCAGATTGTAGCTTCTCAATAGAGTAGCAACAGCTGAGTATTAAACAGTCTTTCTTTGCTGCCAATGTTGCAAAGCTGGAAAAGACATTGGATAGTTCATTGATAACAGTAATAACCTTGAGAAAGTTAGCTCTTTTTAAATGAATGGCTTTGAAGTCTTTACATTTTAATGAAGCTATAATTTGAGTAAAGCAAAGTGTCTTTTGAGTTGAACTCAAGTTCTTGGATATGACCACGCAGTTTTTTGGCAACATTATGGAAGAGTTTTGTCACTGACTTCTGCAGTATTTTCAACTTTTCAGTCTAATTTAGAGCCATGGTGTTTCCTGGTAGCCTTTTGCTGTCAAAAAGAATTGCTCAGCTTTGTAGCATATGGGAATCATTTGTTAAAGATGGAGGAAATAGTAACTCTATTACTCCCCATTACTTTGTCATCCTTAAGTATTAATCTGTGGTCACATAACATTTTTTTAAAAAAAAGAGTACTACCTGGCTGATGAACTAAATCTTGTTATAACCAGATAGCCATTATTTTTCTCTGAGATCTTCCAAACAAGGAACAAAAAAAATCAACATATAAAATATTTTTTTTCTTGCAGGAGTCGCTGTATTCATTAGCCCTCAAATGCCTTATTAGTCTCTCTACAATCATTCTGCTTGGTCTGATTATTGTATACCATGCAAGGGAAATTCAGGTATGTACTATTTATGAATCTGTATTTTTCAAGGACATCTCATAGAAACTCAGCAGACTGCATTAATGCATTTTTTCACTGCCTTGGAGATGGTATATTGTTACTTATAAGACCCGAATATATAAACCTCCCTCTTCTAGCTGTATTTTGCAGTTAATTTATGAATGTAAAAGTGAGGGACATAATGCCTGCTGTTTTACAATAAGTGTATATTTGTTAATCCATTCTGGATCACATGACTATGAAGTCTCTAGTCACCTCTAAATATTAAACCTTGGTGATGCTGTGTTAAACATCTCATGCACAAAGGCTGGGTAGCTTTTAAAAATGAAAATATAAAAACATGGAGCAAGAAACTCTAAATTTTATCCATAAATGTTGCAAGATTTGCAATAACCACAGTAGTCTTAGAATTCAAAGCACATTTTGGTTAAAAGATAGCTGATTAGATCTGATTTTGAAGAAAGATTTTCATCTGATTCATTTCAAGATTAAAAGGCCTAGCTGTTTTTTCTCTTAAAGTAATTTCAGCCATGGTCATTAACTCTATAAAGGAGGAACATCATAAAAGGTATCTTCTGTAACCTATACAACATTGAATAAAATGATACCATTTCTTCTATGAACAGAAAATGTTTTCATTGGTGGAGCTAAATATTACTATGTAGTGAGCAGTCACTGTAAGTCTGCTAAGATATGCTCAAACTGAGCCATACATTATGAAAGTGTCCAAGGTCATATGATCTGATGGACTTAATTTGGATTAAAGCATTGATATAAAATGCATTTACAGGTTACAAAGTCATTAGCCACCACACCTTTCTGATTAACTAATTATGTAGGAAAAAGCTACCGATTTTTAATAATTTTGAGGTTCCTGGCCTGTCCCAAAGAAAACAAGTGATAAAGGCTTCTCTCTTATTGCCTAGTAACGTAATGGATAATAACTTGTAGTCTTACTCGGGAGACTCTTTAGTTTTATATATCTGAAGAGATATTAAATAAACTATGACAACTTTTCCTTCATCCGCATTGGAATGTTGCCATTTCTATCTTTTTATTTGCAAATGGGATGTAATATAAATAAACATTTTAAAGTTTTGTAAACAGTCTTTTTAATATAGTTTCTTATGTAATTGTTACTATTGTTAGCAATTATTATTGCTATATATCTTTGGGCCATAATAAATTTTAAAATATACACTTTCTGCTTCATTTTTTCAACACATGTTTTAGCTAGGATTAGTCAGTCCTTTGTGAAATCTTCACCATTTTCTAATTAATGAATTTCATTATTCACAGAAATATTAATAACAAAATTGATGCACCCAAACAAAGCCAAATGTAGCAATTTTCCAAAAGAATATTCACCCTCCTTAACAAGATAAATCTCATGGAAAGATGAGGTTTCTGCTTTGACTCACATAAGTGCTGTGATAGACTTTAATTCATATATTATTTTAAAAGTTCATGTTTAGTTTTTCTCTAATGATTTAAATGCCCTTGAAGCAAGTTTAATTCATATGATACAATTTAGCAAAAACATAAAAAGCTTTTTCTAATTTTACTACAAGGAATCATTCAGTTATGAAGTTAGTAACATACATTGTATTCAGAAATGTCAGAATACCAAATAATGACTGTCTTGGGAGTGACACTTAAATCAGAGGTTATTTTATTTCAAAAAGTGCCATATGAAATCATTCCGTGCAAACTGTTTCCTTGAGCTTTCCAGTAACATGATCCCTAGAGATCTTAGTGATAGAAAGTTCAAACACTTGCATAATTTTTTTTTAAAAGAATTGGCCTGGGGAATTTTAAAATCAACCATAAAAGTGTTTGTATGGCATACATAACTACACCCCAAACAATCTCATCTAGGTTTCATAACTATATATTGGAAATATAATGAACAGTTTCATTATCTCTGTCCCCTATAATAATGGTGATCTTCATACTTTTCACTGTTATGTGGAACAATAGAAATATTTTTTAAAAACCACACACACAATGCACCATAAAACAAGGGTTACTATATTAAACTTTACTCTACTGGAAAAAAGATAAACGATCCTGCATGAATTTAAATGAATGCCAATAGTTTTTTTTAACTCAGTTTGTATTGAAAGATAACACACTCAAATCTACTTTGTTCAGCACTGTGGACAGCTCTAAGTATCATAAAAGGTTTTTTTGGTACCAGTTTAAGGCACTTAAGTACCTGTTGTGCGTGTATGTCTATTCATAAGTTATTCACAGTGTTCTGGAAAACCTGAACTTATATTTATGCTGAATGGTTTTATTTCTTATTGGTATATTTATATAGCATAGCATATATTTATTTATATTTAATTGCTGTTTTTGTGTTCTGAATAAATGTGAGAAATAAGTTAATGAAAAGAAAGAAACATGTACTTCACCTTTCTATAGAAAATATTCAAAGATGAGGACATCTCATTTGGAAACTTTTTTGTTTTTGGATTTTAGAGGATTTCTCAGGTTAATAAAATTAGTATATATGCTCTAAATCTACCGTAACTTTTCTGTTCCAAAAAATAGACATACGATGTTTCATTTGGCAAAGGAAACCCCCCCCCAAAAATAATGGCTCCTTCAAAATGTTGCTCAAAACTTAACAAATAATGACAAAAATCACAGTTATAATATTTCATATTATTTTAGCGTTGGACAAAAATATAATTCTTTTTCTTGGTGAGGAATAATGACCTTTTTATTTTAACAGTGACGTGATAAGACTGCCAACAGAGGGGAATATATGTTTTCTTTCTGCAAGAATTTTAAACAACACAAAAAATCTTAACATCTTATTGGTGCTTTTTTAAAAATTGAAATTGTCAGAATCGTCCATTTTCAGAGACCTTAATGTCAACTACAACTGCATGGAGTCATTTGATTTCTGTTATATTACAGAATATGATCCATTAGTCTAAATTTCTTATATTTCAATTCCAAGAAAATGTAGACAGAGTAATGGGGTGGAAATAATTATCTGGACCTCAACATATATAAATAGTGCCTCCCTGATGCAATGATGTTTTTCTAAAGCAACCTTCTTTAGTCTGGTAGTCTCCAGCTGTTTTGAAATTGTGTGATATATCAGGAGAGTATCTTATGGAGGTCTGTTGTAGTGTCTCTAAATTCTTGCTTTTAAAATGAATACATGTGAATGAAAGTTTTGAAATATAAGAATTTTAAAATATAAGAATTCATGTATAAGATTAGTGTCAGCTTGGTTTTAAGCATTGACACTGACATGCATTCAATTTAAAACATGGAAATGAGCCATGTGCATATATAGAATAATAATAGCTTCTTACATAGTTTCAGTTTAGTCCTATCATCGTTTCCATAAACAACTAGAAATTGACAGAAATATGTTATATGTATTATCCAGAAATATTTATTGAATCCCTTTTCCTATTAAGTAGATTCTTCAATTTAATATGATAATAGAAATCATTGTAATGCTTAATCATAGGGTTGAACAATACTTGAGTCAGTTTTCATTTTGGAATACAAGTTTGAGACTTCTGAAACTAAGAAGCAGCTATTTCAGAGATCAAATACATCTCCTTCATATGGGCTAGTTCAACGATCCCCCAACCATTTGGGCATCAGGGACCAGTTCCTTGGAGAGAGGTTTTGCTGTGGACCAGAGGGGACGTGCTTTTGTGTGCTTCTGCATGCCATGGAGGGAACTTCACTTGTTTGTGTAGCCCAGTTTCTGGCATTCTGTAGACCATGGGTTATGGACCCCTGGGCTAGTTGAAACATGAAGGTTCTCAAAATTCGTAATTTATGATGCTACTGATACTTTAAAAAATTATCTTTTATATATTTTGCCAGTGGCCAAAATAAATATTTATTCTAAGAAGAAATGTTGATGGTATTCTATGTTAAGTAAATTAAATTTTAATTTAAATTAAATTAAATGCAATGACATTTAGATGATATCTAATAGATGATCTGGATGGAAGAGTGCACTTTTCTCATCCTATCTTCAACTCTTTACATAGTTAATTATAGTATTGTTTAGGACTGCCTGCAGTGACTGGGTATTTGGGCCACTGTTCTGCAGCACTTCTTGTCTTTCTTCACTAGGCAATTCTAATCAGTTGTTATAGGAAGGAGAGGTAATCCTTTTGGCCACACTGACCACCACTGCAGCAGATAGTCCTTTTGTCTTACTGTTCAACATTTACATGAAGCTGCTGGAGAGAAGCCATTTGTATGAGCCCGTCAAGGTAGACCAAACTTGAACATGAAAGTTATGAATAGTCTAAAATGAATAGAATAAAACTCTTTTATTATAGAGATACAGTAACAGAATATTGCAAATTGGAATGTGCCTCCCTGCCTTTATTGTAAAAAGAACTAGGGAAGGACAAGTCTGAATCGCTTCCCCCAATTCTATTCCTGTTTTGGACTTAGATTTTTCTTATCTGACTATTGCCTTGGTTGTGGTTTTTCCTCTTTTTC
>JANHFQ010002794.1:219961-232992 GCA_032468035.1 Aparallactus werneri
CGCCCCCTAGAGTCGGAAACGACTAGCACGTATGTGCAAGGGAACCTTTACCTTTACCTTTAAGCATGCAACAGTTTTTTGGGAGAAGTCCTTGCTCGGCTCCATTTGGTAGAAATATTAACAGTTTCTTGTGAAATGCAAGCATACAGGTATGTCCCCTTTTAAGGGCCAGGTAAGGCAAGCATCTCTCCTAAAGGATTGTCCCAGAGACATTTCTGACCAAGGAAGATTTGGAACCTGGACATCTACCTTCTTTGGGTTGTTCTTCTCCACCACACCATCGCGGTCAGCGTCAACGTCCAAGGAGATCCCTAGAAAGCAAAAGATTTGGCGGCTTCAAAGATTCAACGAGAGGAAGAACAAACTAGAGCAAACAGCCGGCCGGGCTCAACACGAAGAAACTTTTTTTAAATCCAAGGGGCCCAGAATATTTTACTCATTGGAGATAATTTAGGAGCGGAGATCTGTAAGGAAAGGAATGCCCCCTGCTTGGCTTCCGATGACTTTTTAAATTAAAGCCATAATAATACTCTGCGAGGGAATAGAGGGTTTCCAGAGAGAGCCAAAGAGGGGGAACAGGAAGACTCTCACCTATGCCAGTCAGAAAAATGCCAGCCTGATTTATAGGGTGGTCTCCATTCTCTCCGTAATACCCCACGGTTACCTAGAGAGGAAGAAGGAGAAACGACAGCAGGTTAAAACGTTAGCGGAGAACGGTCTGTGGGGACGCTCCGTCCTCCAGGTCCTGGTTGTCCCAAAGGTGCTTTTTTCAAGAGTCAACTGGACTTTCTGGTTTTTCTTTGAAGACGTTTCGCTTCTCATCCAAGAAGCTTCTTCAGCTCTGACTGGATGGTGGGGAATACAGTGAGTCATGTGCAGATCTGGGGAAACAAAACAACCACTTCACAAACACGTGGCACAACATAGGAGAACAAACCCACGAGGACAAGATTCAGCAGTCCACCTGCATTTAAAAGTCAAAGGCCACTCTTTGGAAGACAACAAAGTCCACATGAGGACCGCTGGTTTGAAAGAGGGGTCAAAGAGACCATCTGTGTCAAAATTGAACAGCCCTCTCTCAACAGAGGGGAAAGGATATGACATCATCTATCTCCAGTCTACAACACAGTCCTTTCAGCAGTTCCAAAAAGGTTCCATACCCATTTGCTCCACTCAGGTGATCCTGAAGACACAAATAAACCTCCAGGTGGCCTTAATGACTCACTAAAAGGATGCAAATGACCAGCTGTCTGCAAAGAGTAATACATCCTTCCATTCCCCACCATCCAGTCAGAGCTGAGGAAGGTTCTTGGATGAGAAGCGAAAGGTCTTCAAAGAAAAAACAAGAAAGTCCAGTTGCCTGTTGAAAAAAAAAAAGCACCTTTGGGACATCCTGACAAAGGTATATTTAAAAAAAAGGATGTTATTTCCCCTGATCGTGTTTACTGAATCCACATGTATTTCCTGTGAGCCTGTGAGCATTCATTGAGAATATCCTCATGACCCAAGAAGGACGTTGTACCATCTACCTTTTCACACGCACACAAAAATGAAAATAGAACGAAGAATCTCCTTGTTTTGCTTGCTCCATGTTGTATGTTTCTTTGTTTTCAGTAAAAATCCTCCCGTCTTCCACTGAACACAGCTTCCTGTTTGGGGTGGGATAAGGGAAAAGAAGCCAGATGTTAATTAGCTTAACAGTATGAGAGTGTTGGTCATTGTCGCCAGCCATGCTTTTAGCAAAGGACCTTGATCAGTGGTCCATCTTTGTGCAAATCTTTACCAGGCCAACCCATTGTTGTCAATAGCGTGCAATGATTCAGGTTCTCCAGGTGTCCTCCTGGCTGTTGTTGTTGGGATCTGGAGACCAGAACATGTGGAAGGCACCAGGGCCCTGGAGGCTGGCTGAGATCTCAGGGTGGGACCTCATGCTTGGCACGAGAAGGCTTCTACGAATGAGTCATCTGTATCTCCAGTTCAGCCACCACTCAGTGGAGAGGGCTGTTCTGTCCTAGGCTTTCCAATCACGCCCAAAGCCATTTCTTAAAAGCAAAAAGCCTTTTATTTTTCTTTACAAAAAGTAAAGTTATCAGTAGCTGAAGTGACAGGCCTGATAATAGTCTGGGAAAGCTGCCAAGCAGATAGAAGATCAAACACCACGTAGGTCTCGAAGCTAAAGCAGAAATGGAAGTCCAAGAGAATGCCAACAAAATCAAGAGCAATAGCAATAGCACTGTATTTATATACCGCCTATCAGGGCATTTTCAGCCCTCTCTAAGCGGTTTACGGAATCAGCATATATTGCCCCCCAGCATTTTGGGTTCTCATTTTACCCACCTCGAAAGGATGGAAGGCTGAGTCCACCTTGAGCCTGGTGAGATTCGAACTGCAGTTAATTGCAGACAGCTGCACTCTATGCACAGCACCCTACAGACTGAACCACCACGGCTCAACAAGAAGAGACCAGAATCGAATCACAAGTAATAATATCAAAATGCAATGTGAAAGTGCCCTTTATCTCTTATCCCTGCATGTCTTGCACTTTTTTCCCCAATATTGATTTTGCCAAAGTAAGTGGGATTTTATTATTAATTATTAATTATTGATTATTATTAAAATTTATATGCCACCCAACTCCTATTGGACTCAGGGCAGCTCACAACAATAAAACAATCATTAAAATAGTTAAACAATTAAAAACAATTAAAACATTATGAAATTTAAAACATTAAGCGACATTAAAAAATATTAAATATTGAATATTAAACTCCCCCCAAATGGGCTCCTTGACCCCAGGCCTGCTGGCAAAGCCATGTTTTAGTGGCCCAGTGGAAGGTCAGTAGGTCAGGGATAATCTGGATCTCCGAGGGTAGCTGGTTCCAAAGGGTCAGTGCCACCACAGAGAAGGCTCTCCCATGTGGTCCCACCAGCCAACACTGTTTAGCTGACGGAACCTGTAGGAGACCAATTCTGTGGGATCTAACAGGGCATTGGGAAGCGAATGGTTGTAGGAGGCAGTCCTGAAAATAACCCGGGCCTGAGCCTTGTAGGGCTTATTTTAAAGAATAATATATTTTCTATTTGAAAAATCTATCCAAGGTTCTAGATTCTCTTCTTTTTCCCTTCCCTTCCCTTCCTCCCTCCCTCTCCCTCTCCCTCCCCCACTCTCTGTAATTTCCCTCTGCCCAGCTGAAAAAGGCCAGATTGTTTGCTTAATTCAAGGCAAATTGTGCTAATGACTAGTTTCCTTATTTATATGCCAAGGACGGGTGGCAATCACTCAACACTGCAGAATACAAATTAATGGGAGTTTGTGAACCACAGAGGACCTTCATTTAAAAAATTCTAAGCCCTCAGGAAATGAACAGAGGATCGGGAATAAGTATTAAATTCTGCACAAAGGGAGCTCTAATGGAAGCAATGGGTCCTACATATGTTAACCTAGGACTTAAGCTATTTTCCATTTCTTTTTATCTCTTGTTCTGGGACTCCCTACTAAGGACCTGATTGTCTTTCTGTAAAAAATTACTTGGAGCTCAGTTCACTTTGAATCGTCATGTACAAATTTGTATTCTGAAACAGCAGTGAATTCTGCTGATAGCCTTTGTCTCTTTCTTGTGTTGTACCTTCTGTTCCTCAGAGGGAGGGACACCTTTTCTAGCTTGTTGGTGATAAAGGGGGGGAGGGAATTTTTTGAAATCACAAGACTTCGTTGTTACATTTTCTCCCTGTCCTAAATGGAACAATGATATAAAAGAAAAGCTGTCATGCTTGCATGGTGGTGAGCTGCAAGGGGTTTTAAAGCTGACACAATGATTAGGGAAAGTCTTGGAAATCATTGACTTGAGCCTGAAAAGAACATAATTTTGCTCAGTTTGAAACATGACTGATTTTCAGAATGTAGTAGGTTAGCTTATGTGACTTTAAAAGGTCCAAAATGTCAAATAGATTATTCTGCTTTGTGCAATATCAAATAGCTCCACCATTACTGAACCTCCATTTCTTATCGATTTATTATATTCATTTCAAGAATAGATACACTCGGTCAAATTCAAGGCATTGTTGTCATATCAGTGATAGTAGAAACTGAGAAATCCTTTAAAAAGACTCAGAGACCTAGTGTTAGATGAATTCCAGATTAAAACTCAAAATAAAATTTAATTAAACAGATTAAAATATTTTAAGAATATTCTTCAGAGTTACATTTAAAATATAATAACTATTGTTAGCAAAGATACTTTTTTATTTAAAAACTGTTGATATCATAAGCCTGGGGTGTGGGTGTGTGTGATTAATTTTTTTAAAAAGCAATTGTGTATTAATTTAAAGAAAGCAATTTTATACTATTGTAAAAAAACACAATTCTTTCTGAATCATTAAATGCATATCATCTTCTGTCCCCAGATACTTGTTATCTGTCATCAGTTTTGCCTTTGTCATGTTGATTTAAATAGATCTTTTAATGAAGTCACATAATGCCCTTGTTCTGAGGTACTTTACAAATTGGGTCATACAGCACATAATTTCCATTAGTATTGTCTGTTCATTAAAGCAGCTGTTTTGATATGAAGTTCTCCCTTAAGACCATGAAATCTAAAGACAGTAGTTATCTAACTACTAACTTCTAAAGGTTAAAAGCTGAAACAAAATCTGGATGGAAAAAAATCCCTTGTAAGAATTTATTAAAGCTGAAGTATTTGTAATCTTTGTAGGTATAGATTCATCCCAGCATCTGAATATTTTTTCCAAGGCCTTCATGACTGCTCTGTGGCATGTTTCTTGACTGCTAGCTCCTTGAATATTGATACTTCAGCCAAAAAGATCTAATCTACCACTTCAATATCTTCATTGTACATTCTAAAGATGGTTGCTGAACTTATTGCCATTAGTTTGGTTTTCGTCTTCATTTTTACAGTGACTTTGACTTTCATTACTAATAGGAATACACTGTATCTATAAAGAAAGTCCTCGAAGTTCCACTCTAATGGAGCCTGCCCATTAGGGATTTAAAACTGTTATAGAATGAATTTGATTCATTTTTGACACTTCTTACCATGCTTGTTAAACAAATCAACCAGGTCATTAAATAAATAAAGATTGGGCTTGATGTTTGCTTCAGTTTGTTAAATGATGTCCATGATTATGTAAGCGAACCAAGAGGTTTGAGCATGTGAAGGGCTGCCCTGCTGGATCAGCTATCAGCTGTTCTAGCAAAGCAGCACCTCCAGGCAGGTGTCCAGGCTTAAATTAAGGTGGAGGGTGAATTCACAGGGCTTCTCGGTGTGGAGCCTCCAGAGGAACATCTATCAGTTGTTGTACAAACAATCTACAGTAGTGTACACTAATCCTCAAAGCAAAGGCAAACAAGCAGAGTAGAGTAGGATTCAAAGGAAATTTATAATACTGAACCTGCTTTCTGTAGATGCTGAATAGTATTTCTACAAGCAGTTCCAAGGCAAAAGCACAGTAGTTTGTAAAGTACTTACAAACAAATACAGTACTATGACGAAGAAGAAATTTTAAGGTACTTATAAAGGCAACTACAGTCCTGCAATCATCAAGACAACAGCAATGAGAGATTCACTCCTCTAGTCCTCCACCTGGCAGCAATGAGGAGGAAAAAACTGAGTGCTGGCTGCAAAGTCCCCTGATCTTGATCATGACCATGGGGGGAAATCCACACCAAATAAATGGGCCTCAGAAATTGCTGTCATAACCATGGGTGATAAAGACCAGTCACAGTACTAAAAAAAACCTGATCGTGCCATGATTACAATGCACTATTGAAGGCAAACTCTGCCCACAGTCTAGTGTTCAATTCTGAGAGATTCAAAGTTGACTGAGCCTTCCATCTTTCCGAGGTCAGTAAAAAGATGACCCAGATTATTGGGGGCAAGATGCTGAGATTGTCAATTGGTGTAAAGCACTATGGAGCCGTATATAAGTCTGAGTATTGCTACTGCTAAAAATGGCCGCTGCTTCAGGAGTGACTGAATCCAGGTCATATGACTGCAGGGGCCTCTTATTGGTCCCAATTTTGAACCCCTGTTGTAAGTACATTTGGAGGTGTATTCATAACTTTGAACAGTTGTTAAATAGCCTTCATATGTACAGGTATACTATATACCCCATATATAGACAGCTAGAGATCTTTTAAATATATATGGAATAAGACCACATAGACACCACATTGGGTAGCACAACTGGTAGAAGAAATTCCTCATCATTGCTTCCAAAGACATATTTTCAGATAATTTGTTATTTGCGAAGTTGTATCCGACCCATTGCGACCCCATGGGCAACGTTCCTGCAGATTTCAGATAATAGAAAGTCATTTTCTGGAGTTTTAATTCCTGAAGATCTAAATTCTAGAACTAGGAGGGAGCAAAAGAATTAACCCGTATCCTTTGGAAAATATCAATAATTTACTTATAAAGTGATTTGGGTTCAATATCAATAATTTACTTATAAAGTGATTTGGGTTCAATGGTGTATGTTCCTCTGTACAGAGCCCTCTATATCCCGTCTGCTGAGAAACCTATATTTAAGGGAGGCATATAGATACAAAGGAAGGAGGGAGTAAAAAATTCCTAATGTAGGTTTCCCCCAAACTGATGTTCTCTACGTTTATTGGACTTCAATTCCCAAAATTACCTTCTATGGTGGTCCAACCTATTTGGCCAATCTGGAGGGCACCAGGCAAAATTTTCATGTAAGATTTGTTAGCGCTAGTTGGATGCTGTGTTCTACTTGCATTAATAATGAATAAATTATATTTATACAGAAATACAGAGGCGTTGTTATTTAAATGGATGTCAGTGAAAACTATGAGTTGCTATACTAATTAAAATCACCTACTGTTGATGTTATTTTCATGTCTAAAGTATAATAAAGATCAAGAAGAAATGTTTACAGCCTTGTCCTCATGTATCTCCAGTGCTTCGCATGATTGGTTTTTTTTCTGCCATTCATTTATATGTTTGAAAGTCTATGCCAATTTCCCCAATAGTTTCTCAAGACCATCTCATTAAAATCAGCAATTATTAAAAACCTGTTTCTGGAGAATTTAGCAAGACTTGCTGAGATCATAAAACTTAATTAGTATAACCGTATATGCTTTTCCATATTCTTGAACCAGTTTGATAGAACCTTATTTCCCATAACAGACATGAATCTTAATGGAGTTCCATAACACATAGAATATTGGCTACCTATGTAGTAATTTGTTTCATTAATTGAGATGTCATTTTTAAATTAGCTGGTATCTGCTTAGTGCAGGGAAATTCTTAGAAACAAAACATTAATAGTGTGCTTTTATGTTCATATCCATTGAAGCTTCCATGTCTTCTTGCAGAGTCACAATGCTAGTAGTTTTAATTATATTTATGTTTGTTGAATTGATGAGCCATATCAGATGTTAATCTGCCAGAAAACAATTAGTATTAGTTTATGCCTGAATTTCTGAATGATTGAACCCAAGGCTGAAAAGGATATTTCTGCTACCTCCTCTCTCTAGCCATTTGGCCAGAAGGCTGAAGACTTACTTTGAGAGAAGAGGGCAAGGCTATCTGCTTGGCCCATCTACCATCCATTTCAAAGTCTTACCTATTTAGGTAAATTTCTGAGGAGTGTGGGAACATGAACTAAGGTTTGTCTGTACAAATAATACATGATATCTTTGATATGGCTGTGAGGGGGTATTCTGGTCTTTAATTTAATGACTTAATGGCTTTCATGTATGTGCAGATGTTCTGGGACATTTCTTTGAAGATGAGTTCATGGGATGTGTTTCCTATCAAACACCAGTTCCCCATTGGCAATACATCAATTTACTGAAGTTTTAAAGCCCACAAGTTACTATCCAAAATAATATAGTAATCTACAAAAATAATATTAAGAGACTTAAAAATAATTTTATTGAGCAACTCACATCTCTGTGGGTCATTATTAGACTATGATAAAACAACGTAATGATGTAATGAAGTAACATGACTACATGAATTTGGAAGACTTTAATTAACTTAAAGAGCATACATGGGTACTCAATGTTCTGTTGAGTTTAATGAGGTATAATTCCTTGCAACTGGTACACTATTGCAAAGTTTAAATCCTATACTTCTACCTATTTAACTCATTGGGTTGATTTGTGAGTACAGTACATATAGAGAGAGTTGCACTATGCAGTCAAACTGGTACATTTTTAGATGTTTCAGATGTCTTCCCGATGATAGCATGCAAGGTAACATCTTGGTAATCTGATGTCACATCTGGTGCCTTGAAATTATGTTCAAAGTTCAAGATATCCCAGTGGTACAATATCCCTGAACTGAGAGAGTCATTTCAAGTCAGCAAGTTATGGTTCAGAAACAGTTTTGTATTGTTCCCAGGAGCTTCAAGGGGCTCCCATAGGAAAATGTATATACGAGCTGAAAAAAGATTTATGTGATGGGTAACTTCCTGAAATGAAAAGGGAGAATCAAGTAATCAGTGTGAGCAAAGTAGAGCACACCTTTTTTTATTAATGTTATCAAACCAGGCATATACACTGGCTGAAAAAGATAGCCATGTAGTATGTGTGTTTTTATTAATGTTGCCTCCATTCCTCAACAGTGAAAATTAGAAGTATTGAAATAGAGTGTGTCTTTGCACACTCACCCATATTTTGTTGCACAAAAGGTAATATGCTGGGATATTGATTTAACACTAAAGGGCCATGTGCTTTTTAATTGCCTCTCTCTGCTTTCTTATTTATCATTCTGATAAATAAAGAGGGCTGTTTTGCATTGTTGTTTCTTGTAAGTTTTGATCATTTTATTGCTTTCAAGTAGAACAGTAAGTAGTAATGTTAACTTAAGACAGAAACCGCTACTATACTTTTCCACCGAACTTCTTCCTGTAATTTCATCCGTAGTCATCACTGGTGAGGTAAGTCATTAGTTTCAATCTGATTTTTAAGCAACAATAACAAAAAGAAGTCAGGAAAATGAAAAGCAAGCAAAGGAAAAGAGAGCATGTGAATCTATTAGATGACATAAGCACGTTCAGTACATATAAGCTTCAGCATTCTGCTTTTTAAAAACATTTAAACTATTTCTTCACATCTGTATTTATACATGTGCATACTCAATTGTCCCGGCTACACGCAAATACTAAAACTAAATTTTAAGTATGTAGAGAAGAAGTATAAGATAGCAGGACGAGATATAACTACAGACATCTGAAAACATAAGGTAGCAATGAATACATTGTAGCATTAAATATTCCTTTTGGTATTACATCCTTCTGAAATGCTGCTAAATGTTAAATATATGAAACATGAGGAGCATGGTTCCAACACTCCCTTCATTTAAACAGGGATAAGAAGGTCCTCCAGATGTTTGAGAACTACAGCTCCAGCAGAACAATGGTTAGCGATGCAAAAATTGCAGTTTGCAACAGTAGGGGGGCTAACCTAAAGGTGACATAAAGCATCACAAATAATTCATAGCAGACCAAAATGGAAAAGAAGGAGCAGACCAAAATGCATGGTTTTTCCATGGTTTACTTGAGCCTCGTGCCAGATTGATCATATAATCTTCATTACCCCAAAGTCTAAATATAGCTGTAGCCAATCCACGAATAGTGTTTTAATTTGGGCATGAAGGAAATAACCACCATTTACTTTCTTCACCTCCCATGCACCTCCCGTGCTTTCATTTTCTTGTTTTGAAAAATAAACTATAATCCTTTTAAGGAATTTCATTCATAAACATTACCTCCCTAATTCAACTTTCTTATTTTAGCATCACATACAAAAAAGTTATATAATGATGCCATCTTCCTGAAAGTCATCCGCTCGTACCAACACACTTTTTATTGAAGTTCATGTTGTAGATCTTGGGGAATCATTTAACTGATTTAACTATCCACTGAAAATATACATTGTTGTGATGGAACGTGGAGGGGGGTAATCTTGGCAATAGCCCCCATGGTTTTCCAGAGAGGAATGAACATATTCCAGAAGGAAGTGCAAAATAAGAGACTGCATAATTCTGAACTAGATGGTGGATAGAAGAAAAAGTTCAAGGTAGCCACATCCCAGTATCTCTGATGGTATCTGACAGTATCTAACTTCTATTAGGTTAGACATTTATAGCTATAGTCTGGTGTGATTCTGTCTACTTGGCGTAAGCAAAGAAAGAACTGGACTTGATTGGATTTCACCATGCCATCTTTGGTGACAGAGGAAAATAGATGGAGATAAGTTGGATGTCTTTATTACAGAAACTCAATTATTTCTTCAAAGATATGAAATCAGCTTACTGTAATTAGTGGAATCTACTAACCAATAAAACTAATATGGAAGGGTGCATCTGATGAAACCCAATAGCCTATTACATGTTGGCTGGGAAATTCTGGGAATAAAAGTCCACAGATCTTAAAGTTTTGGTGGTTGAGAAAACCTGGTCTATTAGATAGTTTGGTTAAACTTTATAATGCCATGACCCTCGTTGTTGGTTATACTGTAATACAAATTAACTCAGATAATTTTCTGTAAATCCTACTGGATTTAGTTCAGTTATTTAGATTTAGATTTTTATATTTCTGTCATTTAAAGCTTTTTTTCTGTCTGCAGACAAATATACATGTTATTAGTAATAGCTTTCCAAATCTCCTACAGGGAATATTCCATCAACATTCTTACTATTATCATAGATAATAGTAGGGATTTTCTTTCTGTCCAGCTTGTGTCCTTCCCCTGATCCTCTTTTCAAATATTGAATGGTTAATAACCAAAACAATCATATGAAGATTTCAGTAATAAATAAGGCACTCCACATAAGCTTTTCAAATTTATGATTTTATTTGAAGAGTCAAATAAAGGAATTCTGTAGCACATTCAGATGATTTATACAAATCATTTATCCACCATTACCAACACTCTAATGATTTCCTCTATCTGCCCCATTTTCCTTTCAAAAATTGTTATGCAGATGGCTTATCTCTGTTCATAAAATTCCAAAGAGGGTTTCTTGATATGAAAGAGTTATAAAGAGTTACTTCCCACTTTTTGATGCATACAATTTATGAAGTAATTTGCATGCTATCCCATTCTTGACAACCACCAAAAAAGGGTTTTTTAATGTCATTATGACGAACACCCTAACAGTAGGTGGTCTGACAACAGGTGTTAGAGAAGTGTGTGCTGTTTTGCAGTGTGCAAATGGCTGCCAAGAGACGTGAATTATTATTCTCATAAGGCTTCAACATGGCAGTTAATGGGGACTAGTTGGGAAAGGTATAGTACTGAACTTCTAATTTCTTCTATTTTATTATGCATGAACTTCTCATTTTTTTTTACATTATAGAAAGAAAGGGAGTGCACCTGTGTGGAGGCTGAATGCTTAGCTATTATCTAGATTTTATTTGCCAAGATTTGTGGGAAATTTATAAACCACAAAATTTCATTAGACTGAACACTTCTCACCAATAAAAAAGGTACCAGTATTTAGGACATTCTGTTCAGTATAACCCATTTCATCTTAGTGATCTTTATTTTGACATCAAAGTAGGCATTATTGTTATTCAATTTGTCTCTCTCGTGGAGACATGTACTTGTCTTTCAAGCCAGTATTAGGAAGATTTCATAATCTTTGAAAGTGAAAAAGAAAGAGTAGATGTGCAGGTTTGTCAATTGTGTATATATTGTCCATCTGGAGACTGCTGAGGATATGGTAATGACTTAACAAGAGGCAAGGACAAAATTTTATGTGCATTGAATACATTTTGCAGAGGGGCACTGAGGAGAATTAAAGATAAAACGTTATGTAAAAGTATGGAGCTGGGACTAGAAGTTTAACACATCTATTTTATTCCTCGTTCGTTACAAAATAATCACACAGTTTAAAACCAGTGAATTGTGATCAAATTTCAATGGGAAATTTTAATAACTACAAATACAGAGATCGCATATTTCTGAACTTAGTAAATGAAATCATTTAAGATGAACTGAACCCCCAGGGATTTCAGTGGATCTATTTCAAGCATGACTTCAAACTACTTCTACTACTGTTCATTTAATTCCTTCTGGAAAAAAAGAAGCATTTACTGTCATGCATTAAACAGAAGTGAAATGTGAGAAAAAGCAGTTGGAGGGAAGGGCAAATATTGGGAAGTTCAGGAATGCTAAAATAAGACAGAATTTGATTCACACACACCCCCCAAAATGCAGGAAAGACATTTTGGATCAGCTGTAGATAACCACAGCTCAGTGTTTATTCATATACTTATTTATAACTTGAAGAGCTGGGGATGATGGGGATGCAAATTTGAAGTTAGGTTGGCTTTTATTCTCTGGGGTTCTGTTGGAATATCTATTGTTATCCAAATTTGTGCCTATAAATAAATTTTTAGATGCGCATCAATGGATAAACTTACTTCCGGGGAGAGTGAACATTAATGTTTTTATATTGGATTGTTTTTTAATGTTTTAATATGTTAAATGTTTTATTGTTATATTTATTGTTGTGAGCCGCCCTGAGTCCATGAGGAGGTGGGCAGCATACAAGTTTTAACAATAAGTAAATAAATAACTACCTTTCAAATTGAAAGATTCCCACTGTGTCTTTAAAAGATCCAAACATTCTGTGCCTTGGATTTACAAGTTAAAAGAGACATAGCAAAAAAGAGAAGGGAAGAGGAGGAGGAGGAGGAAGTCTAGCCTATGTAGTCATAATAACCAGAAAAAAACCTTTAGAAAATAAGCTTATCTTCATCCTACTAAAACTTCCATCATCACTAAGTGGGTGACATAGTGCGTCATAGAACAACATTTTTAAAGGAATTTCAAGTGCGCTAATGTCCAGAATGCATCCAAAATTCAAGACCCATGATTCCTGAGGGGGGGGGATTGTAAAAGTTGTGGCTGCCTCAGGCTGCTGCTGTGGTCAGAGAGTTGCTGCAGTCATATGATGCTCAGGGAAGGAAGGAAGGAAGGAAGGAAGGAAGGAAGGAAGGAAGGAAGGAAGGAAGGAAGGAAGGAAGGAAGGAAG